>JAAAKG020173433.1:0-27093 GCA_010014905.2 Druon quercuslanigerum
TTTGCATATCTTTTGTATAAATGTATTATCTCTACTGTTAGCAGCAATATACAAATATGTATACGCTGCCTAATAAAGGAAAAAAAAAAAAAAAAAAAACGTTAAAGGAGATTGTATAATTTCGCTTTATTACGCCAATATTCTTGTTATACTCCAAAAGCCAAGTCATACATTATTCTGAGGCCAGACATATGTGACTTAAAACAAAATGTTAGGAATTTCAAGAAGTATAATATATTGAACATTATATTTTTAAAGTTATTGCTTTTAAAGTTTTCAACTTTTTTAGATAAATTATATGCATACATCTGAAATCACAAAAATGTGCAAATTCCAAATATCCTATTTTCGAATTAACAAAGAGTCAGATTGGGTCTATTTGATGATTGTATATTAGTCCTACCTATTCTACCCAACGACCCACATAGAGAAAGCGCAATGAGCTTAAATACAATTTGTATACTTTAATTACCAGTGTGCGGCCTACGCCCGCAAGTCGCTTGTGAAGATTAAATGAGTCCAAGTACTTTAAAAATTATAAAAAGGCGTTTATTCAACGAATGCTGGTAACAGGTACAAAGGCCGAACGTGTGCCACAAAGGCAAAACATGCATCACGCTCACAGTACAGAAGCGAATGAATCGAACGGGAGAGAGGCAACTCTCGCTACGCCAAGCTCATGCTCGACGCGCCCCTCTCACTCCGCAGAGTGGCGAAGCTGGGTAGGCTATCCCTACAATATAAATGACTGCAGCGACATCTATAACAAAATCGGAAATACGTTCTAGGGCCCCCTGGAAATTATAAATACAACCTCATACCCGAAAATCGGTAGTATTCTGTTGATTAAATTTTTGAACTGTTAGAGAGAGAAACTTAGAAACGAGAGAGGCTGCTAATCTTCAACCATTTTTATTGACCCTTGCGTTTGTTTTGAGTTCCCGTTTCTCGGCTTACCTCCTCAGCTGAAGGGAAATATAGAACATTGAAAAATATTTCGTCTACACAATCTGCGTGAGAAATAATGTATTCGTATTAAAAAAGACAAAAAAATTCGTAAAATTGTACGTATAAATAATTAATAAATAACTTTTTAATCCATAAAAACTACCTTTATGACATAGGTAAAATATTGAATGTAAGAAAAATTCATAACCAGGGTGTCTAGCGTTTCTGCGAGAAAAAATTACAGCAGTTTTTCAAGTTTTTCAGGACAAAAAATGAGTTTTCCAGGTGCCTTTCTAAACATGTTTTATATTCGATATTATCTATGTGCCCACAAATTCTGATTTTATGAACAAAAAACATTTTTTTTCAATTATTGGTAATTTGATAACTTGGGGAAAACACGGTTGTTGGTCCCTTTTTGATTAGAATTAGTTGAAATTTGACTTATTTAGCCCCTTTCCAGCTGATTTAAGTTAAGTTTTTTAATAAAATAATTACATTTTTAACAAAATATTCGAATTTTGAATGAAATGGTAAAGGGTTTAATCAAAATGATTTTTGTGGCCAGTGACAGGAGTGCTTTCCCGCCTCCATGAGATATAAGAATGGGGTAGTGGTTAGACTAGCATTATTGCTGTGACGAATCACAGGGGTGCCTTACAGCTCCTCGCGTGATGTTGAAACGGTTAGGGGTTCGAGCAGAGTTATTTTTGTTACCAATCACAGGGGTGCCCTCCCGCCCCCACAAGATTTTGGAAAGGCGTAGAGGCTTCACCCAGATTGTTTCTGTGTCCAGTCACAGAGGTGCCTTCCAGACCAACCACGCGTTGTTGGAAAGGGTAAAGGGTTTGATCAAAATTCTTTCTGCGACTAGCGATAGGAGTGCTTTCCCGAATTTACAGCTTTAAGGTTTTTAACCTAAAAATTGAATTATTTTATGAAAAAGAGGAATTTCAAGGCGGAAAAGATGTAATTTTAACAGGAAAGCTTATATTCAGCGATGAAAGATAAATTTTGAACAAGCTAGTTGAATTTTGAACCAAAAAAGTTTTGGTTATATTTTTAACAAAATTAATAGATCTTTTACCAAAGAGTTGAATTGTAAAAAAAAGTTGAATTTTTAACTAAAACAATGTACAGGTTAAAGTTTCAATAAAAAATGGAATAATTAAATTTCTACGTAAAAACTCTGAGAAATAAAAATAACTAAGAAAAAATTATTTTCACTTAAATTGTAAAATTTAAAAAAGAAAAATTTTCGAGTAACAAGATGAATGCTCTATCAAAAAAGATGAATTTTTAACTTATCCATAATACAGGATAAAATTTTAGCCACACGTGGAATAGTTAAATTTTCAGTTAAAACATTAGTTTTCAACTACAAAAAATATTCATACAAAAAGATTAATTTTCGAACAAGAAGATTAATTTTCTACAAGAACGAAGAATTGGGGGAAAAGAATGAATTTTTAACAAAATTATTCAATTTTAAAGCCAAAAACATACCGAAATTTCGGTACAAATGGGCCCTTTTTCCAGATCCCCGTATATTTGTACCGAAAAAATCTGGCTTCTTGTACCGCGATTTCTGTAAACGTAGTGTATATAATTTCAGCACCTGTAAACGAAAATTTTCGGTACCAGTAGATAAAATTAACTGTACCGACAATTTTTTTACCCGTTTTTTTTAACAAGCATATTTCCAGAACCGTATAAGGCAAGTCAGCAAGGATGAGGGCACGTATTCATGGAGTTCGTGGAATTCAGGGAAGGCTCCCCTGTGACTGGTTACAGAAATAATATTGGTTAAACCTCTACCTCTTTACAACCTATCGTGGGTGCGGAAAGGCACCCGTAATCCCAAGAGGTATGAAGAACTATTCCGCTCCAGAACCAGATGGTATCACCTCATTTTTGAAGTTCGAAGAACCAATTCCGGAGTGGTTGGTGAAAGGGCCCATATTACTCCTGCCGAAAAAGGGCAATTTAGCTGACGCAAAGAATTACAGGCCAATCACTTGTCTGAACACACTGTATAAGATATTTACAGCTATCCTAAATGATAGGATTGTTCCGGCATTCGGACCTGTGTGGCAAGAAATTTATTAAAAACGCGGGTCAAAGAAAGGCGTAGCAGGATGTCGGGAGAACCTGTCTATCGATAGATGTGTCTACAAAGATGCAGCATTGTACCAGAGTGACCTATCGATGGCCTGGATTGATTACCGGAAAGCTTTCGATTCGACCTCCCATAAACTTATCATTTGTCTTTTGGAAAGCTTAAAGGTACATCCGCA
Source organism: Druon quercuslanigerum (assembly GCA_010014905.2). Lineage (NCBI taxonomy): Eukaryota > Metazoa > Arthropoda > Insecta > Hymenoptera > Cynipidae > Druon > Druon quercuslanigerum. The sequence continues at coordinate 3,246 of JAAAKG020173433.1, forward strand.
AATCGTGAGGTGCATAGAGAGATTGATGCCACTTTGGAAAGCCAGATATATTATCTCATCTGAAAATAATCGTGTTACATCTGACAAGGTCACTTTCCAAAGAGGTGTCTTTCAGGGCGACGCCATGAGCCCACTCCTCTTTTGCCTCACATTATTGTCACTATCTCTAGCACTTCGCCATTCCCAGGGGTACTATTATTCCTGGTTCATTTTAAGATCTATTGTAAAAATAAAGAGCAACTACATGTAGCTCGAGGGATTGTCGAACGAGACCCTAAACACTAAATGGCTCATTCTGCACATTTGGTCTTTCGAGTACTCTATTCATTTGGTGTGGTTCCATGGACGAAGAACGAGTTCAGATCTCTTGATATCGGGACATGAAAGGTTATGCACATGAACAAAAGCATGCACCTTAAGTCTTCTGTTCCGCGACTCTACATCTAACGCCGTCAAGGTGATCGCGGAATATTGAATATCTTCACAACAGGATTATTTTGGGTACAGCACATAGAGTTGCAAATGGAAGAGATCCTCTTCTTAAAACACTCAGACTCAACTTCAGTACCAGGAGTAGGTAGAATGCATCAAATCTTATCTATCTCGCGAACTCACTCCTGAAAGCCCGGATTCAGAAAGCGCAGGAAAAAAACTTCCGCAAACAGCTCCTCGATAGGAGGATGCACAGCATCTTCCACAGAAATGTGGATGATCAGGCAATGTCGTGTAAGCTAACTTTTGCTTTCCTTTAATCACCCGGATTGATGTCGGGCACAAAGGGTTTCATTTTGGCATGTCAAGATGGTGGAATTTCCACCTCAACATACCGTCTGCACATTTTAAGCCAAGACATTCCCGATGATAGCTGCAGGGCGTGCCATGCACACCCCGAGCATCTAGGACACATACTATCTAGTGGTCCAACTCATGCGGGAATGACTTACAACCAAAGGCACCATGCAGCACTAAAAGTGCTTTATTATCAGCTACTATGAAAATAGAGTCAACTTTCGAAAATGAGAAGTGCCGCATATACTGGAACTTTATATTCTCGATAATTGTTTCTGTTGCACACCCGACGCCTGAAATTTTTCTCCTTGACTTCGAGAAGCGACCCATGTTCTTAATCGAATTTTCGGCACCAGCTGCCAAACACATAATAGCCAAGTAGAATGAAAAGAAAGAGTGGAATTGTAAGAGTGGAAAAGAAATAGTTTCCCTTACCTTGTAAGGGAAAGCTGGAATCGGGTAAAATTTTTCAGATTAGCACACGATCACGGCAAAATCTTGCAGTTGTCCTTCTGACAACCATTTGTTTTTGACAATCCTTTTTTAATCTATTACAAGGTATTGATTTCAAGCATGTGTGGAGCCTTTAAACTATTTCGGTTATTGTACAATTATATATCAGTAAACATTAATTTTTGTATAAAATATAACATCGAATTTAAAATTATAAGTAACAATCTTTTGAAAATTAATATTATCGTATCTATATCAAGTAAAAGTTTCGGAATAATAATAATAATAATTATTATTACAATTTTATTAAATAATAATAATTATCATGGAAACTTTCCTAAATGCAAAATAGTAATTCAGCAACGATTTTTATTATAAATTTGAACATTTCTATGTTTTGCATTTATGAGCTCTCTCGCTTGTTTACAGATAATAACCAGTTCCATAAATGCAGCAGATGACAAGTCTCTGACTAAACGAAGGGCGTTTTGGGCGTATTCTGTTATTCTAATCCTCTCTTCTGTTTCTTCTGAAAGGGTATCCACTCAACTTCTAGACAATGCTACGTTTACTTGAGTTCACGCTCCCGGCCTCTGAGAGTTAGAAAACAGAAGATCCTATAAAAATGTCACCTTAAATGAGACAAATTTTAAGGATGACAGAATCAAAAGAGTAAAAAAGACGAACTGTACGATTTGAGAACGTAAACTTATAAAATTTTACAAAGTGATTCTACTCCTAGCATTTACTCCTTTCATTTCTAAATTAAAATTCCACCAAACTTTCTGTATCCAGAAAATGTTATTTATATAACTACCCTGTTTATGCTCCCATTTATAGTTTATAATAGAGCACAATAATAGATAAATTAATCGATAATTACTGATATTTTCCTTATACAAAATGTGTGGTTTTGTATATAATTTATGTATAAGAGTAGCACGCCTTAAACATTTGTATAATAATTAGAATTGAATAAACAAAGTGCAATTTCCGCATTATTTTTTGAGAATTTCGGCTTAAACTGACAGTAAATTTTTTTACCAAATGCTGCCGACGGATAAATTGATCGCTAATTACTTCCATTTGGTGTTTCATTAAAAGTGAAGTTTCGAGTATAATTTGATTTCGAGAGAAGCCTGCCATGTGAAAAAGTATATGAGTAAACATTTAATAAGCAATATTGTAGTATACTGTAGTAATTTCGAATGTAATGTGATTTCGAGCGAAGGCCGCTATGGAAGAAAGTATATCAATAAACATTTAATAAACAAAAGTGCAATTTTTGCATTATTTTTGGAGTTTTTTTGACAAAAAAGAAATTTTTTACCGAAATGTACCAAGGGATAAATTGATTAATAATCACTTCCATTTTATTTATATTAAAAGTGTAGTTTTGAATATAATAAAGAGCGGCTCCATAAGCCTTAAAAATGGAATTTAAAAACCCCTAAATTTCGGTTCTTACTGTATTGGCAGCCCTAATACACCTACTTAACTGAATTTGACTTAAAAGAGGCAACTCCTTTAGATCATCTATCCATCTCCTTTGAAAATGTTCTGGAACTTTTTCGTCCCAGAAAAACTTTAACTTCCAGAGGTCTTGTGAGATTTTTCGAGCATAAGTACTTGATCTAGTAGCCTTAAGGGATCAAATGATTTAGCTATTTCTGAAAAATCATACGTTTGGTAATGGGATATTTCCATTTTTTTATGTTCATGGTGTAAAGAATATAACCTGAAACTGGACTCCAACAAAGACCAATCATTTTAATGCTTTCCGTCGGATCCAGTGACATGTGATAACTTTGAGGATGATCGTCAATATAATTTGTGAGTCTAGTCTCATTTGATCTCCATTTCCTGAGATTAAATCATCCCTTATGCAGGAGCGCGATTAGATTGCTGTGAATCGACAAGTCGTCGACACAGAAATCGCCTTTTAATATGTCAGCTGCGATGGGAAAGTTGTTACGTTCATCCTCTCCTAATCAAAGCAAAGGTCTAATTGCGAGAAATGGAGCAGATGAAGTAACGAATGTAACGAGTTTAACCATTTACTCGTAACTTTAGTCATTTGAATTATCTCTCTAAAATAGTTTATGAAAATGTTGTGATCATATGTATAACCAAATTTGCCAAAACATTGGTTAAATATTGGCCGTGTATAAAAATAGAAATGTAAGGAATCGAGTAAAAATCGTTTATGGATCAGCTTCAATAGTTGGTCCTAGTGGATGGAGAATGGAGAAAGGAATACTCCAAGCGTTACTTGGAGTTTTAAATTCAAGTGTAACTTTGTAGTATTAGCATGCTCGCTGCAACGTGCGCGACGGATTATAAAAATTCGTAAAACTTAAATTCTTCATTTCTCCATTCTCAAATTTTTCTGCATATTTGAGAATCTTGAACATAAACTTGAAGGTAAAAAAACGGAAAAATGTTTTAAATTCAAAATAATTAAAATTCTTTATGAAAATGCACTATTTTGTTAAAAAAAAAAAAAACAGGAGGTATGTTATACTAGTTTGAAAAGTGTGTGGATGACTGCGTATTATCAGTACAAGAATAATTTGTTCTATTAAAAACTTATTTTACAGTGACCGATTGAAAACAAATGAATTTTCCCGATCACCAAATTTTGAAAAATCATCCCTCGAGATTTTCGAGTATCACGTTGAAATAAAAAAATACATGTCGATTATTTTCGGACACAAACGCGAAAAAAATTGTTTGTATAAAAAATGATGTTATTGTAAATCTTCCTCGTAATTACCCTTATATTTCTTAAAGGGTAATTTAACTGGTTACCGCTCACAAGCTTCTTCTACTTCCCATAACGGTTTTATGATTCGCGATGAGGATTTCACCCAGACATAAAAATGGGTAAAAGTATTGAGCCTTGAGAGTAATGTCGATACCTCGAGAGTTTAGGGAATTTCTGGATTTACGATAGGGATGAAATTTCCGATCAAATAGTAGTGACGGTATTATTGAGCCGATATTTTTGACTAAGAACAGGGATAAATTATGCTTTCGCTCATTGTATCAAGATAGGATTGTGGCAGGCGTAGTGTATTTTATTGTGGTTGTGAGCTCATCAACTGCGCCGAGTGGAATGTCAACGCCCATCTTTTTGAGACCGATTTTAATTCCAAATTTTTATGTGATCACGTGGGGCTGGAAACCTGATTCTAGCATGAGTCGAGGTGCGCGCATAATGCTTTGATAATCAATGACGCCGACGATGGCAATTGCTAAGATAACATCAGAGGGGATGAATAGTTGACACCTTGCAACATAATGATGTAATGCTTGACTCGAATGCTTAGTTTGGTCATTTTTTAGATTGATTGAAGGAACCTGAGTAGTTATTTTGAGAATTCAAATCGGGGAATTTTGTATCAAGATGTACAAGTGAATTGTGTATTTCACTACACTTACGACAGCCACTTGTTGAAGAATCTTTAGGATGATGTTTACCGTGCAAACAATGTGTACAAAGCGAGAAATTTTTTACTGATTCATATCTTCTTTTCGTAGACATTGCTAAAAATGGATGATATGCAAAAATACCATATTCGTCCTTGAAAATGCAACAGAATTTTTAAGTGTCCTTATATTTTGCTCTACTTGTTTTTTGATAATTTGATTGATAGGTCGCAAACCTTGTCTCTTCAATGCAAAAGTCGCGCTGTACAATACCCAGCGTGCTTCTAAGAGTAGGGAGTTTAGTCTCCCAAAAAAAGTCTTCCCATTTCTCTGTAGTGTAATTATTTACTTTGCTTTTAATAAGATGAATTAGCATGAAGTTCTATTGTTTCTGCACTGTGCTAAGTAATTGAAACATGGAAAAAACTTATAAAATGGATTCTAAATCATAAAGTGCTCAAAAATAGGTATAGATAATCACCTTTTTGGTGTGATAGCCGTCTTTAAGCAGTTCCTAAGCTACTGCGTAGTCCTCGCTGGTAGTTTCAAGATGCGATTATATTCGCGGTATTCCCAGTTACTGAACCTTTTAAATAATGAGAGTTTTGAATGGCCGGAAGTTCGTTGTCATTGTGAATCATTTTATTAAATGAGTCATTATATCCAAGCGATGTTTCGATGTTACGCGAAAAATTTAAAATTTGAAATCGGAAAGATTACGACGAGCTAATCGACAAAATAGATTTAAATTCTGATGCATTTTGGATAAATGAAAGACATTTAAAGTAGTTGTGATCCTATCATGACCAAATGGTTTCTGTAACGTGATTTGGTATTATAGTATCTTTAGAAAAGTGGGTCGATGGTCGTGGGGGCTAAAACCTATACTTTGGACCCACTTCGTCGGCTTGCGAGTTCGATTCTCGCTTCGCACTTTGAAAGAGGCTCGGCAGTCTATGCGGTGTACTCTAGCCCAGCAAGCGAGTTGTTCATCACGGGACAGTCATGGGACCCGTACCTCTAGAGAAAAAAGTACTTAAAGCTGTTGCTATTGATGGTTCGGGACCCACCTTAAACTGCAGGTCCCCTCCTACCACCAAGTATGTTTGTGGGGGGAGGTGTAAATGAATAGGGAAGAGTGTACGAGAAAAACGTAAGCCCTTAGGGACACATTGGAAGTTTAAAAATTAAAGAACAGAGAGTATCGTTAGAAGTTTGTGAATAGATGCAAGAAGATGCGTTTGAATGTACATGATTTTCTATAGTAGAACAATCATTTTGATTGTCATAGGATGATTTTGATCAGGCTAAAGGAGTTACAGCAGTAGGCGCTGAGAAATTGATTCTGATTAGAGCCTAAATTTTATTACGAACAATAGAGAATCTATTTTAAAAACTCGCTCATTCGGAAATACTCATGCTCCTCTGATGACCCTGCCTCGGTTAGCATTTTTATCTCGTTTTGAGTACTTTCAGACTTTTCAGATATAGGGAAAAATGTCTCTATTAACCGTTATTTTGGATCAAGAGTTTCAATATCATTTTCGTCTTTAATTGCATTAAAACAAATTCTAAATTTTTCAATTGACCCTATACAATTCCGAGTTTCCCCGCAAACTTTTAAGCTCATCTGACGACATCTGTGAAAGATTAAATGTGTATATGTGAATTTGATCAAAGCGATTCGAAAAATAGAAATTGAATGATGAATGGAAGTGGTAGATGGAAACCACTTACTTGCATGTTGTTAGATACGTTGACATAAGAATTAAAGATCCCCTAACTTGTATGTGTTGCTCGATGAAAGTTGCTCAATGAAAGTTGCTCGATGAATGTTGCGTGATGAATGTTACTTATAAAAAAGATGATCTGGACAACTGGTTCCCCTAACGATCAACATTTATAAAACTTCAAAGCCTCCATGAATGGCTTACTGAATTTGCTTGTTTACTAATGCCACTAATTATTCCTAATTCACCTAGGTATTGAAAAATGTCACGACCTTTGTTTTCTTTGTCCTGAGTTGGACGAAGCACTATTACTACTCAATTTTTATACGTAGTGTTTGTAATTTTGTAAATTTGTAACTTTTTCGCTCTGTAAACATGTTACTTTGTACATTTCTTATTTTTTAACTTTGTAAATTTTCAACTATGTAATTTTGTAAATTTGTAACTTTGTTCATTTGTAACTGCCGACCCGAAGTATGTACTCGTACGTTTTACATTTAACGTGCACTACACTTAAGATTCGACTGTTTTGTAGTCCTTGATTAAACACAGTTAAATTTTTTTCATTCCGACTGCTTAACAGCCACTGATTTTTATGACTGTTTTTGCACCAGTAGATTAAATCCGGCTCTGGAAGGACCAGCAAATGCTTGATTGTGGTTTTTTGTGAATTTTTATTTGTAAATGTTTATGCCTGTAAAGAGAATAGTTTTATGCTGCAGACACGTGAGGTTTTAGAAATGTAATTAACTCAGTTCTTCAAATTATATTCACATATATTTTAAGCAACACAACTGAAAAAAATTACAGGACTGTAGGAAAATTATAAATATGAGTAGTCTTGAGTTTTTGTAAACAGAATTGAAAATGCCAGTTAAAGCTCTCGACGGTTCGCAAAAGATCTGACAAGATCCTAGCGTCGAAGCTACATGATGTGCAAGTCGAAGTACAGAAGTAGTGATAGGGTTCACCGGTAAAAAAATTTTTATAAAAGGCTTAACGTAACAAGCATCGTCTGAAAATTCCTTCGAAGGTAATGGAGAAGATCACTTAAAACTAAACATATGTTTAAGGTTATATAAAATACGAAAGTAAAAGTCAAATTTCCACCAAGAAACACTTTATTTCTATTATAATTTCTTTAGATTCAGATTCATCGAAAGCCAAAATTTCAAAAAAACTGCGTCACTATGCTAAACATAAGAGTTAGTTACATTCCATGTAGAAAAGGTATCAGATATCTGTAGAAATTACCCTTCCCATCTTTTTCAAATATCCAAGTTTTAAGACTCATTGAATCAGAAAAAACAGGATTTTACGAATATGTCTATCTGCACGTAAATCTGGCTGTCTCTATGCCTGTCTGCTTGTGTGGCCTTTAGTACACTCTTTTAGTTTAAGAAACTGGTGTTCAAGTTCCTTGTCCAGTTATTTTGGATAAAAATTTAAAACATTAGAGCATTTTCAAAATTGTTGAGAACATTTTTTTTAATATTTGAAAATTCTATGTGCAACCATTCGTACTCAGAGCTATAGCATATCAAAAACCAAAATAAGGAAAATTAACGTTTAGCCAAACAACACATGATCTGAAAAAAGTCAAGAAAGAAAATATATGCTTTTTGAAAGCCCTACAAGATTATAATAACAACTTTTAGATTTTTTTTGAAAAATCTAAAAATTAAATTTAATTCCAGAAAAAAATCCAATTTTAGTTTAATCTATTGCAAGATAAAAAAAGATGAATACAAACAAAATTGTGCATTGAAAAAAAAACAAAATAATATATAAAGAAGTTAAGTTTTTGGACAAGCGACACAAGCTATAATGAAAAGGAAAATATGAAAATTGCTCTTCCAAAAAAAGGTACAAAGAACCACGCACTAAATATATGGGAAAATGGTTTTCGGTGGATTTGGCTTAAACTTGGTAAATATGTAAATTATAAGGGCCTAATGAAAGATCCGGATAAAAATTAAGAAAAATTGACAATTTTTTGCACTATACGGCGCTAAGCGCCTAATTTCGTGAAAAAGATAATTCCCATATATGCTGAAAGGGGAGAGATGACGGCAGAGCGAGGTCAGTACCAAAGGCGAGTTTGATAATGATATATGTTGGGAGCATCAAGAAACTGCCGACCGCTAAGTGCTCAAGATTCAAAATTAATAAAACGTCACTGCTATAATTTTGAAACTGGTGCACCGCAGAGATAAACGTCAAATGAGGTTAATCTTACAATGATATAACTCGTTTTCTGGTCTGACCGACAAAACGCTAAGCGCTCGTGATGTTCTTTAAAATTCAAAACATATTTCCGTAAGCGCAGGTGAGGTGTCAACGTTAGGTCAAGACAAGGCGTCTCTCGCGGACGCATGATTTCAACTTTTGGACTACATCTAACGCGCTTAACGTTCGGTCGCTTAGACCACCGCGCGATGTATATTATTCTAAGATTAACTTCATTTGGTATTGATCTCACTGAGGTACCGATTTTAACCTTAAGGCAGTGACATTTTATTAATTTCAAATCTTGAGCGCTTAGCGTTTCGCAATTTTTAGATGCGCGCAGCAGACATTATCAATCTCGCAATTGGTAGTCACCTCGCTTTGTCGTCGTTTCTCTCCTTCCAGCATATATGGTGATTCATTATTTCCACGAAATTGAGCGCTTAGCGCCGTAAAGTACAAAAACTGTCAATTTTTCTTACTTTTTCCGGACCTTATGATTCACTTGTTTCCCATGTTTCAGCGTAATCCACCAAACACGATAACATTTTATTCAACAAAATTTGTTGCCTAAATTATGTCTACAAGTTTTCTTCAAACCGCTTTATGCCAGGATGCGTATTTTTGGTTTAAATCCTAAAAATAACATTGACACTTAACAATATAATTTTATGAAAAAAGGATACAAGTTGAAATAAAATGTTTCATAACAATTCACTTACGTGTGGAATACGCACTTTTCTAAATTATGAAATTAAGAAAATAAAAATATATTTGTGTAATTATCGATGCATACCATGAATTGTAATAATATAAATTTATTGAAATGATACATTTTTTATGGTAGCTGAGAATAATAATTTTTACAAAATAAGAAGCAAATATTGAAGTAATCATAAAAATAAAAATTTTACATTATTTTGCAATATCTGAATAAGCAGTACAAGACTGAGGCAAAGAAACAATTGTATTATACATTTAGCATAATTTAGAAAAGTTCAATTTGGACAAAATCCAGTAAGAACCTCAAGATACATGCTAAGAATGTGTTCGTTAAAGCAAAATAAGCTTTAACAAATGAGAATTCACAGTCACCAAATTACAGTTGTCGATGCTTTGACCGTTAATTTGTAAAGGTCTGCACAAATATAGAAAATACAAAACCGAGCGCGTAGCGTAAGGTAAATGCGTAATCGAGCACGAAGCGCAGCAAGAGATTTTTTATATTATTTTTTTATGGAGAAAATAAAAACTCCTAAAAGCCTTCTTTAGCTCTTTTCACGTATCTCGCGTCTTTTGGCATAATATAGTATTTTTTTATTTTTTGAATATCAATTTAAAACCAAAACAAAAAAACGATGTGTTATGTCGAGAATTAATTCAAAAAAATTCTTTTTAAAAATTTTAAATCTGAAATTACGGCAAAATCTTTACCCAAATTGGACGTCGTTTAGCTCAAAATTTAATTTTTCTACGAGGGTCGTTCCAAAAATAAGTTTCGATGTTTTATAAATGGGCGGAAAAAAGCCGGGAAGGGAAAAAATAGAGGGGCATATTTTCGTTTGTATTTCATTACATCAATGAATTTTTACCAGGTCGTTACCAGCTATTTCCTCGTATCAGTAACATTGTAACCATGGAACTTCTGACTAGCGTGTTCTATTGTAAAGTGGGATCTGTAATCAAATTTTCAGGCTCAGAAGCTGTTGGTGTTGCCGAAATTCACCGTAGGGTCACTTTAGTGTATAAAGGAGTTATCAGCATCATAGTGGGCGGCCTCCAGTGGGGATGACGCTGTTGCTGCAGTTGGTGCTCTTTTGGATAAAGATGATCGGTAGGACGTCAGTGATATTAATGAAAATTTTCACTCAAGTCTCAACTGACCCGATCCTCAGTTTATCGAATGATTTTTAAAGATCTGAAGTGCTAAAAAGTGTGTGCAAGGTGAGTACCGCGCCTCTTGACAGATGAACACAAACAGAACATGTTGGGAGTTGCACACAAGTTTTTGGAGATTTCAACTGAGGGATTTTTTTACTTTTTTCCCATTTCGAAACTCATCTGAGTGAAAGAAAGTTTCGTAAGAACCCCGAACTTGAGGATGAAGGCAACCGTTACTTAACAAAAATGGATACGGAGAGCTACACTGTTGGTCTGCAAAAACTTGACTCACGATACAAGAAATGCAATGAGCGGTTTGGCGATTAGTTAAAAATTAAAATAGATCCTAATGAAACAAAATATATAATCTTTTTGTGAACTTCGATTTTTTTAATGATTTTTCCCAGCGTGTCGGTACTTACTGCTGAAACTACATTCGTATTCTAAGCATAGTGGTTTCGTTAACTAAACATAAAATGACGGGTTCTATCAAACATGGTTTAAAGAAGTTTGGTAGAACTTTTTAAGAGCTACAATGCTCCCTAAGACTTTTTTCCGTAACTCTCGTCGTTTGGCTCAAAATTTAAATTATATATTTTTTTCATATAATTTTCGAAAATAAAAAAGAAATGATAAGTCCTCTCGAAAAATGATTCAAGGCGACTTTTTAAGACCTTTTAAAAGCTATAACTGCTCCTGAAGACCTCTTCCCGTATTTTGCTTCTTTTGGTTCAAAATATGTATTTTTTATTTTTGAAAATTATATTCGATAAATAAAACAAAAATGACAAGTCCTATTAAGGAATGGATAATATACATTTTTAGAATTTTAAAGGGATATACTTTTTTCAAGACTTTTTCCATATGTTGCGTCGTTTAGTTCAAAATTTCAATTTTCCATTTTTTTCATTCTATTTTTAGTATTTAGTAAATGAACGCGAAAAGACGAGCCCTATCAAAAATTGGTTTTAAAGATTTTTTAGAATGTTTTAATAGCTTTATTTCCTCCTTAGGACTTTTTCCTATTTTGTGCGTCCTTTGGCTCAAATTTCGAATTTTCTATTTTTTCGCCACAGTATTTTCGACGAATAAAACCAAAATATCAAGTATTGTCCAAAAATAGTTTAGGAAAAAATTATATGCATTTCTAAAAGCTACAATTATTTTTCTAACTTTGTTAAGTATTTGTCGTCGCTTGGCGCAAAATTGGCATATTCGATTTTTGGATAGCAATTTCGACGATCAAAACTATATCCATTGATCAAGGAATGCCGGTTTATGAACCCGATCTTTTGTTTTGCACCAAAAAAATATGTGCAAAAGCTCGATTTAAGCCGTTTTTTTCCAGATATATACATGCATACAGACATACAGATAGAAGCCATCACCAAAACTTGATTTTCGGCTTCAGGGGGTCACAATACTTGGAGATCCGTTGGAAAACTCAAGAGTGAAATTTCAGTCGATTTCAATACTTTCTCACATATATACCAACATCCCTCACTTCTGAACCATTTTAGCTTATTTTAAGTATACCGCACCTACACTACTACCGCAAGTTTTGGCTCCTCGTTTTTAATCGGCAGATTTAGAATATATTATATTATTAAAGTTAAAATTATCTTAAGCAAGCTCTACGATAATCAATAAGACATCTTTAAAATTACAATTTCTTTAACGTAATAGGCAAGAATTTAAACTTCCTAGATATAAAGGGAGTGGAAAGAAACTGAGAAATATAGAGAAGAAGGGGAGGGAGATAATAATAATTGTTACAAAAAAAATTACATCATGAAAAATATTGAATATCTAGTAACGATTTATAAATCGAGTTATGTAGTAGGATTTATAAGGATTTTAAATTTATGGAACCGGATCTAAAAAATCCTTAGTCACTTCAGCGATAATCCAAATTATGATGTGGTGATTTAGTTAAGGACAGTCTAGTCGGATCTTCCATCTCTTGGCCAAAAGTACCAGCGTCCCGTATTTGTTCACTGAAGATTAATAACGGATGATATTTCTAATGAGATATTGTTTGGCCTTCATTAGGTTCCTGTTTAATTCCAAATATTGGGTATAGTTTGGAAGATTTTCCTTGAGCTGGGAATTCTTGTAGACCACGCAAAGAACATGTTGCAGCACATCAATTCCTAATTCGATTATGTGAGTGACTATCTCAAGAGTTAAGATAAAAGATCAAACTATATATTTTAAGATAGTTAAATTTGTCAACTACAAAACTTTTAATTTTGAAGAGTTATCCGACGTTAACATGGGTTCTGAAGAACTTTAACTAAACTTGAACACTTCAAATTTTAAACAGACGACTTTGATAAAGGGATTCGATGAATTGCACTAAATCTGACTGGACAATCTGAACTGAACTGTACTAAACTGTTAAGAAAGTCTTAACGGGCCAACTATACTCTGTTTTCTTCGCGCAGCCCGTTGTTCAATTTTTCAAGAAGGCGGGATTTCTTGAGATGTTTCAGCAACTTTTTAATTACAAAAAGAGCAAGTGAGTGAAAAACTCAAGTGGCTACCTAGACCCTGTAACTCAACGGTGCACGCTAACTCCGCTCACGGTCAGGATTTCACTTGCAAGCTTTCGGGCCATCTTCTTCTGTTTTGCTATACTGACCTTTACTGACTATATATAAGTTTTTCTAGAGATCCAGCTTTGCAAATCTACTTTTCATAAATAATTACATGCCTTGACCATTTTTCCATTAAAATTTGGTTTGGAGACAGAATTTTGTCTACAGAAATGTGATTCTGAAGAAAAAAAATTGCATAAAAGTCATGTATGGCCCTGGTGGAATTTTTTTTTTACAAAAATGCACAAAAAATAAAGACATTTTTACAGGAATTTTGTACTTTTTTGTATTTTACTATATACTGTATTTTATTGTAGCTTATATTTTCTACAAAAATTCACAAAAAAGTACAAAATTCATCTCTTTGGTTGAAAATGTAAATATTTTGCTTAGAATGAACATTTTTGTTAAAAATTACTGATTTGTGTACACAAATAGATCAATTTTGTAAAAAACTCATATTTGATATAGTTCTTGTTAAATGTATCTTATTTTTCGGTCAAAAATACAACTGGTTGAAAGATAATCTTTTTTTTTTGAAAATTGATTTCCTAAAATTTCGAAAAATAACATAAAAGACTTCAAAGAAAATTGTTTATTTTTTCAAGAATAAAACATGTTAGAAACAATTAGAGTAAGTTGAAAGGATACTTAGAATTAGACAAAATTGAATTTTTTAAATATTTTGAACCAAAAATTGATATCTATTTTTTAGTTGATTCTCTATTGATTGATTTTACACAAAAAAAACACTATAAACATTAATTGTTTTAAGAGGGGAAATAGGTTTAGAGGATTCAAAAAAACAAATTTTTTTATTCCATAAATTGTTCGTAAAACTATCGAAGAATATTTTCTTAAAGTTTCAATGAAAAATTTCAATTTGTTCCGGTGTTATGATCGTCTTTATGTGGATGTACGACAAAATCGACGTAGCGCCTTGAAGACAAAGGAAGCTTGGAAACCTCGAAAAGATAAAATGCAAGCTCAAACTAGAATTTATGAACAAGAAGAAGGATGACCATATGGTGCTGGAATCGCTGATTAACCAGTAAGTAATTAAAATAATGTTATTACCGTCTTGAGTATTTTTTTTAAACGCGTTTTTATCGAAACGACTTTTTTGAGATTTGTGTACATTCTAACTCAAAAAATTTTCGATTAATCATTCTTATACTAAGCAGATACTTTCTTTATATCATTACCTTCTATTTGAACCTTTATCCGTAGTTCTATTATTGTTTGAAGTATTTTTTAAACGCAAGAAATGTTATGAAAAAACTCCAAAAATCAATGTCTCCTGTTTACACACCCATAAAAAATTGAATTTTAATTATTTTTTTTTTGAATGAGGTTCAAATAGAAACTATATATGCGCCGAAGCTAAATTTTGAACCTTATTGATTTCAGATAAAAACTGTGGCCTCCAGAATGTACACGAGCACCATATTCCAATTGTGACGCTTGGTGGGCAGCAGCCGACATCTTCCATGTTTCTCAATAAAAAATTTTGAAAATTTCCTAATTTCTTCTCTAATATATGTACAAAATGTTCACAAAGTATACATAAATTACATTCATTCCTTCATTGTCAAAAAAAATCATGAATATCGTCACGTTAACCATATTTTTATCTATTAACCCATAGCATGTGTAAATATATTGTCTGAATAATTAACTGAAGAGGGCATAGGGCCTGAAAGCTTGCAGGTGAAATCTGAGTTACAGTGTCTAGGTAGCCACTTGAGTATTTCACTCACTCGCTCTTTTTGTAACTAAAAAGTTAAAAATTAATAATTCTGCAGTCCCAGATTTAAAAGAAATATATAAAGTCTATAAAGTTTCCAAATTGGGGAAGTAAGCAGTATGAAATTGAATATTGAGCTAAACTTTCAAGTAAACTTCTTCAAAATTCATCTTTTCTATGCAAGTAATACATCATTGATATCGGAAAAATTCGTAGATGCTGATTATAATATTTTTGAATCGTTAATTTCAACATATATATTTTTTTATTTCCTTACTTTGACCTGCTTATGGACAAAAGACCTCTACTGGAGTAAGTTCTCCCAAACTGAGGTCGGTAAACAAACAGAAAAGTAGTAGAAAGCATAAAGCCCACTGTCCGCCAGTCTCGTAAATCAATCTAGGAAGTTTTTTTATGAAGTCGGAGAGCTTCTCTTAAGATTGGCTGAAACATCTTAAGAAATGCCTCCTTCTTGAAAAATTTAACAATGGGCTACGCGAAGAAAACCAAAATTGGTCGTTCTGTAGGGTCTTCACTCAGGAAACAGTATAGTAAAAAGTTTTTTACATTTTGGGAATTTTATAAAATCAGACACGAGTTGACGCCTTGATTTAGATGCAATCTGGTTATGGCTATTGGAAAATCTTGAAACTGTTTGAGTATTTTGAGACTGTTCGAATATACTCTTAAGTTTTGAGAGTTCGAACGTTTCGGGTACTCGAAATATCAAGAAAGACTTCAATCGACTAGCCATGAAAAAGGACGTTCTGAGTGCGACTCGAAGTTGCGAGTTTTTGAACACACCAATTGAACCTGTTTTGATTTATTTACTTACTTCCTTGGAGCGTTCAAAGATGAAGCTGAATTTTAATCCGAATATCTAAAATTGTTATCAAAATCTAGAAATCAGGTAGAATTTGTGATCGAGTTTTTATGGATAATCTATATCTTGATAAAGCTACGTAAGATGGCAGATTGCCCCTGTGGTTTGAATGGGGAGAGTTACACGGGAGTTGGTGATTCAATAAAGCAGATAGCATACAAAGAATAGCGCGGTTGTTACCAGTGCGCTCAGCTGACTTTTGGCACATATCCAACCATCTCTGGAAGCATGCGATAGTTGAAAGTTGGAAGAGCAAAGGTATTGAACCTGGCGGCAATATCCACACTCACTCTAAGGGAACTGTAGTGCCCGCAGAACGAGAAGAAAACTGCAACTCGTTCAACCTGACCTCGAGCTGCGCCGCACCACTTCACCCAGCCCTTTTCCTCTGACGAGCGTCGCCATCCTCCAGTGACGGAAATACGAGTTTCAACCCAACCAACTTAAAAGGTATCTCGAAGAAGAGATTACAATGGACAGGATGTACGGAAAATTGTCAACGCCTGACGAGCACACCCCGCGGCTTGCGAAATTATTTATTTAAACTTTTACAGTTTTTAATCCTTTAGTGTGACCAACACTAATAAATCTCTGCGCCATATTTAATAACTCAAATCTTGTTCAGAATAGAAGCAAAATAAGGAGTCTATGGGAGCCCTCAAATCACTGATGTTATGTTGGCTTCAAGATTCAAGGATCAATCTGAACACTAAAAACTTACCCAAAAGCAACCTAACCGACATTTTTTTGGAACCACTTACGTAATCACGCAATGAGAGATAATTTGGGAAATTAAACAGAAGGCACTAAAGAACGTTTTTATGCTTCTAAATTCTTGTAATGGCAAACAAAAATTATTCTGGACAATTTTATTTAGTAACTGAAACGTTTAATATGATACTAACGTTCTATTAGTTCCTTTTATATAATCTTCCAATTTTTTAACATGATATCTTATTTCGTATAGACGGAAGTTGTAATAAAAAATATATGTACGACTCAGTTAGGTTGTATCATAGCCTAAATTAACAATAATTTATTTGAATATCTTAAATATTTTTTTATTACAGTGAAGTCTCGTTGTCTCCCACTAGTTACTCTAACACCAAATTTCGGATAGTTGACTCTATTTCGTAAAACTGAAAGGTCTCTAATCGATGAAAGGATGAAACGGAATTGCGCAAATGCATTCTACACTTAAAAATATTACTATTTTAACCTTTCTAGCTTACTTTTCGATTCAGAATATTTTCTCCAAAAATTTGCAGTTGCAACTGCTTATGCAGTTGCAGTCCATTTTCAAGAACACTCTGCTAACCGACCTGACATTTCTACATATCCTAGCATGTCCGTCACGCTGTACTAAAATACTCACTATTTCGCGAAATATTTGAGTCGTTTTTTGATTCTATTATATTAATTTTTAGTTGACAAATTGTACTATTTCAAGGAAATGTCATGTTTGTCACGTCGTACGTCAACAAAAACACTGATGCATGCAGTGTTTCTAACGGACGGCGACTTTGATAGCATTTATTGATTTCAAATAGACCCGTGATTTTCGGCACATGCGTAGTTGTACAAGTAAAGTGCTGAGATAGCCAATAAACTTTGTTGGGCAAAAAGAACATTAAGATCGCGGTTGAGGTGGGAGTTCCTCCAGCCTTAAAATTGTCGAATGTTTACGTTTCGCGTCCCTTAAAAGAAGCCAGACTTAACTGCATATTTATAGTAGATTAAAAGTTTTAACTATTTTATGCGTTGTAAAACAATTTTGTTTCAATTGCCATTGTAAATATACTGCGAATTCATTTATTTATTATTCCTTATTACTATTTCCTGATATTTTTAGATTTAAAAAAATTGATTAGTTTTGAATTTGGCTTCTAAATCTTGAATCACAAAATTAGGGATTCCAAGGTCCAGAAGCATCTTAGAAATTTTTTATTTTGTACAATATTTTTAAATTAATTTGACACTATTATGGAGAAATATTAGTATTAGCCACAAAATGAAAAATAAAACACCGTAGAAAATATAAATAGCACAACAGCTAAAAGTGTCATTTTTCGTCATTCTGGAAAAGAAAACAGGTGAAAAATGTTCTACTTCAACTACATGGAAGAAGTTAGGCCAGATTTATTTTATTCTCCTCTAAAATGTCCACAAAATCAAAATAATTTGACTTATACCTGTTTTTTATAGAAGAGGTTAAAGTGACGCATCAAGGCGTTCACGAGCGCGTTCCTAACCGCTGACTGTCCGACCATTCACCGCAAAATGGGAATTTTGGGTAGTGGCAAAAGCACGTGCAACTGCTGTGGTTTGCGGATAAACTCGATGTGCATGCAGAACACGAAATTTCAGAAGCGTGAGCTTCATACTAGAGTCGAACAAAACTGAAATTATTTGATGTATTCTTTCAAGATAACATCTTCTTTTAACAACAATCGCAGAGGCTCTTATCATATTTTCAAAATGAACGTTTTCACGGTTCGTCGTTTTCGAACTAGTTTATATTCCAAATTATTTTTACTTCTGTTTACCTGAAATCTAGTACCCTTCATAAAATTTTTTTACTTCATTCAAAATAAAAAATGGGCGTCGGCATGAAAAGGGCCCTTAAGGCCGGTTCTAGTTTAGAGGATTTTCGGGTATATCTAAGTCGAGGTCACAATTATTTTTTTACAGATAGTAACTGGAAGTAGGTATATTTCATGTTTGAAGAACAAATATAGCATATGCGCTTATGGCAGTCGCCAAGTTTAGATGCGTTTTTCTCGAAAAATGGTTTTTCGAAGTTACAACTTCATCAATTCCACGATGGCACAGTTTTCAACTTAGAGGGCTCATTTTGGGCTTGAAATTCCGGGTATTTATCTGTGTATATGCCCCAAAAATTTCTCTGAAAACTAAATTACTGTATTTTATTTGTTCATTATGTTTGGCCTGATTGCTCCAGGTAACACCAAATGTGCAGATGTACCTCATACACGGATAAAGGAAAAAATAATTCCCAAATGTATTCAAGGATATGCATCCACTATGCAGCCAATAGAACTAAGCCGAGTTTATACAGTTCACGTGGAAATCCTTTGTGACCAATGTTCTCTTAAATAACAATACATATGCATCTGAAACTTGGCATAAACATTCCTTATATCTCAAGGGAAAAAATGTAACTTTATTTTCAGTTTTTTGATATTTTTGCAAAATATAAAATTTTAAAAGTTATTTCAAATTTATGTTTCTTCAGAATTAAAAATAGTAATTTTGTAAAATAAAAATATGTTTGACAGAACTGGACCTTGTAAGTTATTTCTGATCCACAGAGAGCGGACGAGCGTATTCTGAAGTTGTGCACAGAGCACAAGTTGCGGAGAACCGTCGCGTGCGGGGGAAGTGGTGGAAGAGCCACGCGAGCAGTTGAATGTCTGTAGCTGTGATGAGCGGTGAGCACTGAGTAGAATGAAAATTAAATAGTGACAAATGATACGTTGTCATCAATTCAACCACTGTGTGGCCGCTGGACCTGGAAATCGGGAAATGACAGTGAAATTTATTTTTTGACCGGGAGTTTTACAAATTTTTAGAAAATAAATCTGTCCAACTTTAATTTCAACCGTGCTTTAAATAATTAGTCAAATGTTTATATTTTTCAATTATATCATTCAGTTTAAAATGCGTAATTCGAGTACCTGATACTTTAAAAATTTTCTACTTTAATTTTTAAGCGTACATTGTTATTTCAGAGATTTTACAGTGCAGTTTTAAAGACTTAACAAATAAAAAATTATATATGTTTGAAATTGATGTCTTTGAATAAAAAAAAAACGTTTTTAGTCGATCAACTGTGAATGTAAATAATAAACAATTTTTTTAATTGAACTGTACTTTAAGTATTAAAAAGTGAATGATCATTGATTTTACAAGACTATTTGGAATCAGTTAATAACTATAGAATTTCCAAATTTAAACTTTAATTTTTTACTTAACAAATGTGGTATGTAGATATGGGTAGAGAGGGGAGAGCGAGGAATCGTACGTTTTCGTAGGTTGTCGTATATGCCCGGCATACGCACGTTCTCCCACCACTTCCCCCGCATGCGACGGTTCTCCTCAACGAGAAAACCAAGGCTACGCTCTGTGCACAACTTCAGACTACCCTAGTCCACTCTCTTTAGATAAGAAATAACTTACAGGGTCTATATTTTGCATAAATATCAAAAAACTGAAAATAAAGTTACATCTTTCCCCCTTAGGTCATAAGGAATGTTTGTGCCAAAAGAAAACTTAACTTACCGCCCCGTTTTGGCTCATCTAATCATTTTATATTTCACAGAAGCTTTATAGAGAGTTTACTCGGTAACTTGCATAAAAATGAGAAGCATTGGTCCCACGCGTCGAGAAATTTCAGAGAAAGAAAAATTTCTTATTGATAAAATGTTGTCTTTGCGAGTGGATTTCATAACTAGGCTGCAATTCGTTCATGAAGACACGCGAAAATTTTTACATGTATAGGTTAGACAAAAATCTACTGTGTTATTATAATCGAGTGAAGAACTCGATGAATGTAAACAAATACCCAATTTATTGAGTTCATTAGATGGTTAAAAGATTCGCTTGCACGAATGATTACAGTTTTTACAAGAGATGTTTTCGTTACGAATTTCGAATCTTGACTGAAGAAGGGACAAAAGGTACACGGTACCGTAGGTAGGGATATGGGCTAAATCTTGAGGAAGGGGGTGTTAGAAAATGCAGTTGTTTCAGGTAGAAGGTGTGAATCAGTTGAAGGACTAGCAAGGATCGGTTGGAGGCTATACAATTAAGTGTCGACGAAAGCTAGGTTGAACAAACAATACATAGAAATGGTTATATAGCTTAGACTACAGATGTTTGGGATAATCCCAAATTCTCAAATTTTCGAAGATGAAGAAAAGTTTCGGTGGCCTTGAAGAACACTAAAAGCGCCTAGCCTGTCATTGAGAAATTTATATTTAACGGCCAAGTTCAACAAGAGGAAGATAGAAACACATATTACAATAACAGATACAATCATAAAGGCATATGTCGATTTAAATGTTCGATAAACTATATAGTAATAAGTTATATTTCATAATTATGTGTAATGGACATAGAGAAGCGTTTGGTCTGTTGAAATAAACATGAAGTGCAGGTGAAACTATAAGTTTTGGATTAGACCTAGAAGTTATTGCTGATCTCTGTTGGAACAGGAGAAATCTTTTGCACACTTTGTTTGTATTCTCCCTTGTGTGTTTTTACGGTGACTACTCGAATAATTTTGTCGCTGCCTGGATGTAATGCTACAATTCTGCCGAGGGTCCATCGAATCGGAGGCAAATTATCGTCTCGTAATGTCACAAGGTCGCCGATTTTTACGTTGGTGACATTACCGGAATGCCATTTCTTTTTCACGTTCAGTTGGTAAAGGTAGTCTTTATACCAACGCGATTAAAAATGTTGTTGCATCTGCTGAACTCGTTGCCATGATGATAAACGTGGTGCCGGAATTTTTGTCAAATGTCGAAGTGAGCAGGTGTCAAAGCGGATAGGTCATTGGGATCTGAGAAAATGGGAGTTAGAGATCGAGAATTTAAGATTGCCTCCCTCTCAGTGTTCAGAGTAAGTAAATCTTCATATGTTAAGAGGGTATTTCCCACGCCTCTCAAAAAAAGGTGTTTAAATGATTTCACCACGGCCTCCGAAAGCCCGCCAAAATGTGGAGACCGAGGTGGGATCACGTGCCACGCGACATTGTCGTTTGTTAGTGTTCTCTTTACCAATTCTTTACCCGCCTTAGTGGCGAAGCAAACGAAAATAGCTGCGAAGATCTTAATTTTGTTCTGATTTCTGTGTCGCTTTTCTTTGATATAAAACGGACCGCAACAATCTATACCGGAAACTAGAATAGGACGTTCGAGAGAAAGACGACTTTTTGGAAGATCTCCCATAACATATTGGGGAATATATGAGTTAGTCCGAGAGCAAGTAACGCATTTATGTATTATTCGTTTGACTGTATTTCGTTCGTTCGTAACCCAAAAGTTTTCATGTAATACATTGAGGGTAGTTTGTATCCCACCGTGTATAGTTTTTGCGTGTTCTTCTCGAATTAAAACGCGAGTGAAATGATGGCGCGGTAACAGCGCTGGATGCCTTTGTGAGAAAGAGAGATTAGCTTTATCGAGTCTACCGTCCACTCGCATAATTCCGTCAGAATCAATAAAAGGAGCTAGATTGTTGAGGTTTCTCTTAAACTGGCCCTTAGATTTTAAACATTTCAGTTCGTTGGAAAATCCTTCTTCTTGAATTAATTTAATAATAGCAATATTAGCGCTTTTTAATTCTTCAATCGCTAAGTCTCCTGTTAATTTATTTTTACTCTTCGCGTTGTGAGTGACTCGTTTACAACATGCAATAAATCGTCTTAGTTCGTTGAAAGAAGAAAAATGTTCTAAATATTTACAGTGACCTTTTCCTTGCATGAATCAGAATTTTATTCTAAAATTTTGATTTTGTTAACTGAGAGGGACGCGACGGTTTTCGTTGATTCCAAATTTTCGGAGAATTTCAGGACTGATTCTGACCAAAGATCTTCCTTTTTGTTGATCCACGTTGGTCCATTCAGCCACAATTAAGAATCAATTAATTCTCCAGGCATGAGACCTCGCAAAATGAGGTCAGCCGGGTTGCTTTTTGACCAAACGTGTCTCCATTCGTGATTCGCGATAGAACTAGTTATAGCTGCAATGTTAGAAACGTGGTTTCTTTCAAAGGTCGGAAGTAAGTTAAGAGGAGTGTTAATCCAATGTAGCGTTATTGTGGAATCGGACCAAAAAACAATTTTTTAAAAGGTTAAATGTCGCAAGGCTTGAGCCGTCGCTTCATATAATTCAGCTTGTAGAAGAGCTTCAGACAGCTTTAGTCGCAGTAAAGATAACACTTTAATCGGAGCGACTCTCGTTTTCGAACAAATTAAATGTGTGTCGTGTCTTCCCTGATTGAAAGCTGATCTAACGTAGATAGCAGCTCCATACGCCTTTTCGCTAGAGTCGCTAAATCCTTGCAATTGAAGAGTCGAATAATTTTCCGCGACTAATTTCCGATTGACTTGTAAATTTGATAGGAGTGGTAGCTGATCATAATATTTTTGAGACGCATTGTGAATTTCGCTTGGAACCGGTGTGTCTCATCCTAAATTAATAAAACACATTTTCAGCATCAAGATTTTCCCGTGTACTATAACGGGACCTAGAAGGCCAAGAGGATCAAATGATTGTGAAATTTGAGAGAGAACTTCTCGTTTCGTTAATGTTTTTTTTTCGTTATTTTGATTTACGTTGAAAATGATTGAATCTCGTTTTGTATTCCAACGAATGCCTAGAGTTTTCGCAATGATGTCTAAATTCAGTTGAAAAAACGGTTCATCTGAACAATTTAACAGTGGTTCAATTAATCTTGAAGCATTTGAAGCCCATTTTCTCAAGTTTAAACCACCTTTACACGTGATTTCGATTAACTCATTGCGCAATAGTTTAGCCTCTTTGATAGTCGACGCTCCGGTGAGCATATTGTCTACGTAGAAGTCGTTTTTCAAAACCTCAGCAGCTTTAGGAAAAGTGCTCGCTTCGTATTTCGCTAGCTGATTCAATGATCGAATCGCTAAAAAGGAAGCGGCCGAAGTTCCAATCGTCGCAAAGTTCAATTCGTAAGTTTTTATCTGATCGGAAGGTTCTTCGCGCCACAGAATCTTTTGATATTTACGGTCATCAAGTACATTTTTTCTATATCAGCTGTAAGGACAATGGGGAGTGATCGGAAACGCACTAATAGAGTAAAAAGATTGTCTTGAATGGT
This sequence comes from Druon quercuslanigerum, assembly GCA_010014905.2. Lineage (NCBI taxonomy): Eukaryota > Metazoa > Arthropoda > Insecta > Hymenoptera > Cynipidae > Druon > Druon quercuslanigerum. The sequence continues at coordinate 26,871 of JAAAKG020173433.1, forward strand.
AAGGCCTACTATCAGCACGTCATTCAATGATAGGCCTGTGGCGTAACTGTGTTGTCAAGCTATTGTGTTTTATGACAGCACGGTGAGGCAAATAGCATCCTTCGTGTCTTGAAACTACCTTTACTTCGGACATGTAACCATTAGTTTTGTGGAGTTCTCGCACGGGAAGTGAAGGAGGTATGGTGATTTTTAAATTTTAAGTGAATGAGACGTAATTCACTAA
>JAAAKG020173444.1:0-27090 GCA_010014905.2 Druon quercuslanigerum
TAGACTTCTGTCACGCTTTTAAAGTTCCATGTGTAGCAGAACTAATTTTCTAAAGGCCAGACGTAGAAATGAAGGAAGTTTTTCAATTGCAGGATGGGTGGCAACTGATGTAGGGAACCAAATGAACACTCGAAGAGTAACCTACGAGCATTTGCGGAGTAAATATCGCGCGAAAACTAAAATAGTTTTTGTAGACTTCTGTCACGCTTTTAAAGTTCCATGTGTAGCAGAACTAATTTTCTAAAGGCCAGACGTAGAAATGAAGGAAGCTTTTCAATTGCAGGATAGGTGGTGAATGATGCCAGGAACGAAATGAATACTCGAACAGTCGCCTACGAGCATTTGCGGAGTAAATATCGCGCGAGAAGTAAAATCTTTTTTGTAGGCTTCCATCACGCTTTCAAAGTTCCTTTAGTGGTATAACTGAATCTCTAAAGCGCCAACGTATAAATAAAGAAAGTTTTTCAATTGCAGGATGGTTGGTAAATGATGTAGGGAACCGAGTGAACACTCGAAGAGTCTCCTACGAGAATTTGCGGAGTAAATGTCGCGCAAAGAGTAACCTCTCTTTATAGGCTTTCTTCGCGCTCTTAAAATGGAGATCACAGTCGAAGAGCTACAGTCAAAAACAGCTGATCTGCTTATTGCATCTTCTCCGTATGCCTGCGTAATCATAATAAAAGTCTCGGTTCCATATTTTCCAAGTGTACTGCTTGCGCGATATTTGCTCCGCAAAAGCTTAGTACAATCACTTATAGAAGAGACCCTATAAGTGGTACTTGTTAGAAACAAGCATCAGGTTTGGAGACGCTCGCCGACCTTTTCGCGGTCTGATTTTTATTTGTTCCTTTGATCATGAAATTTTGTTTATAAATTAAGGATTATGAATTATTTCATTGATTTTCGTACAAATGTTTTTTTTACAGATTTCGCTAGGCTACATAAAGAAGAGGCAATTCATCCTTTTCCCGTTCAAGTTTATAATGTTCATTTTCACGAAAGTTTATTATATCTTGGTGCCCATGCGCCTTTAGACCCAGGCTTTTACCGAATGGGAACCGATGAGCACCGAAAGTATATCATTGGATTATTCTTCGAACCCGTATTTGATAAAATGTATCGATTATTTGCTCCCAGAGCGGATCTTGACTATAACATAGGATGTGTTAAAATACGCATAGATGGTAACATTGCCAACGTGACTGAACCAATGTTCAAATGGGATCGTCGGTTTATTGTCAACTATGCGCCGAAAGAGATTATTAATGCTGATGTACATGGGTCAGTCCGATAGGAAGGTCCATTGTTTAAATTAAAAACAAAATTGACGAAAATTTATAAAAGTGTACTTTTATTGCAACCAACTATTTAACTATTTCAATTATTAATTTTTAAATTAAATTTCAGTTATTAAGGAGGTGGGGGAAAGAATGGGAAATACGAAGAAAAAGGGAATGTAAAGTAAAGTAGCGAAACAGATGACTTATGGTGCATGCTTTTGTTCATGTGCATAACTTTTCCTGACCCGACATCGAGGTTGCTCTTTATCCATGGAACCACTATGTGGCACGCCCAGGTATGTATAAGTCTCTCTAGTGCCAAGGTGTAGTATAGCGCTTCTGTCGACAATCTCAGGGGCTTTAGGAATGCCATTAAATTTTTATAGCTTCAAAGAAACCTTGGTGCTTTTCTCCAATCCAAACTTAGCCAACTTATCTTACAGTGTGAGACGTGGCTATAGTTGTGATTTATCACGGTGAAATACTGCGGTTATCTTTATGACAAAATGTAAATTTATATTTAATCGTTTGGAGAAAATTTATTTGTAAGACTCGTATCAAAGCTCTCCGTACATGTCTTTACTTCAAAGATGAGGGTTGTGATTGGGATAATGTGGTTCACCTCACAGTTTTTCATCAATCCTGCTGGTAAATATAATATCTTTAATCTTAAGTTTATTTTTAATTAAGGTTTATTTATATCATGCATAAAATCATTCAAAGTAGAATAGATCCTCGTCTCTAACCGTGAAGTGCTCTAAAAATATATAAACTAGTGAAATTTCACTAATTACTGTGAAAAAATGATTATAAGATGCCTATTTTCCTGATAAGAACAGTTAGAAATGAAGTTAAGAAGTTTTTTGAAAAGAGTTGGAAAGTTTATTTATTTTTGTGTAGATTAGGTCATACAATTATTGAAATAATAATATCAAAAATTGTTTTATGTTTGTTAAAACTGACTTTAAATCAGAGAAGTATAGATATTAATGTTAAAAATTGCAATAAATTTAAAGTGAAAATATTTTTTTAACAACAACATATATATCAATACTATAGCTGTAATTAAATTTCGTGGATAACAAATAATATGGAATTCTGGCAGTAATAATTCATTTGTATTTATCAGATTTACATAAACTCCAAATATGTTGAGTAATAGAAAAACTCGAAATTACTGACTTACAATAAAAACATTTCAAACATGCTTAGATTATAATAATATTTAACGTACGTAATGAGGACAAGAACGTCGTTCTTTAGCAGATTACAAAGAGCAAACAAATTTAAATTTTAAACTCAAATAAATTATGACACGATCCTATTTACATTGATTAGTATTTATACATTAGAGATAATTAGATGAGGAATATCCGCTTTGGTCATTAACAGATTGTTATTAATATTCATTGAAAATGTCCAAATAATTGTTTATACTTTAAAAAATGGAAAAAAATTTAAAAATATAATTTATTGGGTGTTATTTTGTTTATGAATATAACTTATTGTTTCTTTAATGTTAAAATATCTTGATCTTAATCTTCTTGATTGAAAATTGAACTCTTTTGTTGAAAAATGATCGGTTCGAGCAAAATGCATATTTTTTTATTGCAACTTTTTGGTTAAAAATTAATCTGTTCTGGTTGAGCGTTCGACTTAAAACAAAATTCGTATCTTTTGGAATCGAATCGATGGGCCTATGCCAAACCCGTCAAACGTATTCTCGGGTTGCGGATAGAGGCTTCCTGTACCAAGACTGACTCCTGAATATGGTTGTAATAATTAAAAACGTAGTCACAAAAAAAAATTACGGACAATCGAACGCGCAGAGCACCCGACAATGTACCAGAAGATCGCGTCGTTTACTCAACATTTCAGCTTCTTAACAATAATTTTCATGCAAAAACGATGATCAACCGGTGAAATATCCACATTCAGAGGATGGTTTGACTCAAGGATAACTCGGTGAACTGCTACAATATAATCATTATTCCCAATCACTACATGAACAAGCCCATTCTGCAGTGACTTGTGTTGCCACGTTTTGACTTTCTACCGAAGAAAACGCGACTTATCTAACCCAGGGAATCACAAGCCAATAACTTGTCAAAACTCGCTGTGCAAGGTTATTACAGTTATCCTGAATGAGAGGATTTTTGAAAGAATAATGCCTCTTTGGAGAGAGATGTACTAACAAGTGGGCCCGAAAAAAGGTGCGTTTGCAAAGACGTAGCATTCGACAAGCGTTGCTGAAAATCGGAAAGGGGTTTTGACTTAACCTCTGATAAACTTATCATCCGCCTGTTGAATAGCTTAAAGGTTTATCCGAACAGTGTTGGGATGCATATAGAGATTCATGCACTTTTGGTAAACTAGAAACACTATCTTATATATAAATCATCGCGTAACAACGAACAGCGCCACCTTCCGTTTAGTCTGTGAGGGTACATACTCACTGCATGGGCGAACTTTCGTACCAGTTCTTTCAACTGCTCACCAGACTTTTATGTACTAAATCATACACTGAACATGGGACGCGTCTTTTGGTCTTTTGATTAATGGTCAGTTTCAGCCTTCGATTTTAATTAAACAGAGCTATCGTCGCATAATAAACTGAACAATTATTGGCTCTGAGGTCAAAATCCTCTGAGAGATTCTCACGCATGGAGGCATTCATTTTAGCCAGATCATGGGGCTTAGGTAGACCCTGAATGTTAATTTTCCTTCTTGTCCTGAAATCGCGGTGACCTTCAAGACGTGCCAGCTTTCCGCTATCTTTCTTAATGTTGATCCTTCCTCTTCGTAGACGGATTGTTTATACAGCGGTTGCGGAAGTGCTCCGCGTGAATATTCAGGTTTTAAAAAGTGGCCAGTTTGATATCATACAGACTGATGTGAAACTTTTCTGAAGCTCTGGGTGTTTCTGGCATCCCAGAGTTTGCATGCGTGCCATAAAGCCTCCGTAAATATCGATCATTCTGGCATTGTAGCAGTCGTCTAAATCATCCTTTAGTTGATTTGTTCCCTTAACCCATTGTCTGGTACTATGCGCGCTCGATCGATTTAAATCGCATCTGCAACTTTTGGGTAATTTTGTGGTGTCATTGTTGTTTCCATCGGCAGCCAGGGAAGGGCTCGCCCATCATTGTGGAGCCCCGCATGTAAGTATAAGGCCGTATACTCTGAGAGGCCACCCGGTATCCCAGAGTCAGCTTTTAAAGGCGTATTCAGTCGAGCGGTTCCTGGTTCCGACTTCGGTTACGATGGGCGGTCCGGTTCATGCACAAGGTGCATCGGTTTCACTCACGATTGCCGTCACTATTGTTTTCGTATATGGGCATAAATTCAGCATTCGTATTTCTTTCAAGACAGCTGACAACACTTGTTGAGTCACGTGGCTTCATCGACCGCTATGTTTGTCTATGATCAAAGACAATCCTGGTCCAATCAAAATCGCCGGGGTTGAACTTAGAGACAAACCTAAACGCACAAACTGAACCGGGACCGAATCGTGCTGCGCGCTGATCGGTTGACGGTTCAATCGTAACCGTGATCGGACGCGGGAACCGCTTGTATGAATACGCCTTAAGACACCTTACCCAGGTGCTATTCAGCTTTTGAGACGGTTGTTACCCCTCCGCTTGGGCGTTAATTCCTTCGGGATCATACCTAGATAATTATCTTTGACTGCTTCTTATTTTTTGTGAAAAAAGCGTTCAGTACATGGACACTCTATGAGTCCCACTGGGTGCAACTGTGATCTATAAAAACAACACCGGGCCCCAGTAGAAATGCGGTAACTCACCGCTACGGCCACATCTCACAAGCAAGAGGTTGATGGCTACAGGGCACGACGAAATCACAACGACAGGCCGGCGAAAGCTTCTTTGTCTTGAAGACACGAAGCTACTCAAGGATGACCACTTTCTTCATCCATTTCACAAGTACCGGTGTCATTGTTATAGATGACAGTTGCTACCAGTGGCAGCCCGCGCTTTTTTTACCTCAGGATCATAAAAAAGTGCTTTCTTACACGTTATTTTGCAGTCAGAAAGAAATAAAACTATTTTGCAACAAAAAGTACAATAACCAGTTTCCTGCTTATACTTTTTTTGCAGAATTCAGTTCTTCACATAGCGACAACGCAGTTCATCCTCTTCCGATTCAAGTCTATAATCTGCATCATTACGAATATATAACACGTAGAAATCGTCCAGGCCAACTTCGTAATTTATTACCAGGCACTTACCTTATGGGAACAGATGAGCGGCGGGAGTACATCATTGGAATATATGGCGACAACGTTGAACAATTACATCCTTTAATAGCTCGAAGAGAGGATCTTGGTAATGATTTGGGATGTGTTAAAATACGCATAGATGGCAACATTGCCAACGTGACACAACCAATGCCGAGACAGGATCAGCGGTTCAGAGGAATGTTTCGAACAGAGCATGTTGTTATTGCAGATGTGTATGGGCAAAACCATTAGAGTTGCCTTTTTTAAATAGAGAAAATAAATTCTTGCCAATTCTAAAAGTGTGCATGCTTTTTTAGTACACGTTCCTGTCAAAATCTGCTGAAGAAAAAAAGGAAAAACTAAACCTGGGCTAACATGTCTGTCAGAGGGAAGTAAGGCGATGTTGCAGCGCATTGTAGTGCGCGAAACAAAATTTAAATGGATAGCTTGGCAGATTTTTCTGAAAGTTCTACGGACTTTTTAAGTCCGAACAATCAGGTTGACTTATAAAACAAGATTGTCTTAACATCTTTCAATTATATCAATTTTATTAATTTACTATAAAATCATCATCTGCTGTCGGGACACAATATATTTGTATACTAATTTCTGAACAATGTTCATAGATAATTCAATATTATTCGAATGAATTACTCTACTCCGACCCGGCACTTTTTGAACTTCCCAAAACCTTCATGCCCAGAATACATTGTTGCTTTCGATTCCATTTTTATAATTAAAAGCAAAACAAAAATTTACTTAATTTTAAAGTGTGCACTTTATTGGGTACGATTCGCTGTCAAAATATATTGTATGAAAAAAATTCAATCATCTTGTTTAAAAACTCATCTGTTCTGTTAAATATTTTACTACTTGCTTACGAGTTTAACTATTTTTTCAATTTTTAATTTTTTTGGTTGATTTTGTTTAAACTTCGTAAAAACGATTAATCAAGTTTATAAAACCAAGTAAAGTAAGATTTAAAAAACAATTAATGGTTGATGGTGAAGATTTTTCTACAGTTCAAATTTCCAAAATTTAAAAATCTAAATTTCCAATTTCCCGAAAAAAGATTCAGTAATACACTTGATAATAAACACCACATTTATAAAAAAAATTATTTGAGTGAAAAGACTATTAAATATATTCATGTGAGAATTTGAAAATTCGGCAATTCACTATTTTCAATTTAAAAATCAATATAAAAAAGTAAAATAAAAATAGAAGATCTCTAAATCATATTCAATTTGTTTCAAAATTTGTTTAACTAAAAAGGTACAACTCAGGCAAGTGTGCCTATTCATAATGGGCTATAATATTTTTGCCTAATAAAATGAATTATTCTAATGTAAACGAATGTAATTTGTTTGCATTCAATCAAAAGATAAAGTTTTATAATTTTTCTTGAGAAATACTTATTTGTCCACTGCGTAGCTAGTCATCATGTTGGTTCTAACTTACACACAAGGATACCTTGAATTTTACTACATATGTGTTATTAGACACACTAAAACCTTTAAAATGATAAATAATATCGTTTATAGATTCTTTAACAGTTTCTTTTAGTTAAAAAAAATAATCGCAGTGATTGGTACACTGTGTTTCGAATTAGAGCTTTTTACTAACCCTATTGGTAAATATAATTATATAATTAATTGGAAGTGTATTTTGTTAATGACGTTTTGACTAAATAATTTAAACATAACTCTCTATAGACTAGACGGAGCAATAGAGAAAGATTTTTTACAGTCAGGATGGGTAGTGAGGGATGTCAAAAATGAAACGCATGTTTGAACAGTCACCTTAAAAATTTTGCGCAGTAAATGTCGCGTGAGTAGTAAACCCGTTGCGTAGACTTCCGTTACGATCTCAAAATAAACTGCACGCTCGAGAAGCACGTGTAAAAAACAGCCCTCAAAAAGGTTTATTTCTCGCGCAATATTTACTCCGCAAATTCTCGGATGCGACAGTTCCAGCACGCATATGTTTTCTTCTATTCTCCATTGACTATTCTTCTCGTAAAAACTCCATTTATTGCTCCGCCTGACGGGTTCAAAATTCATCTTTTTCGTGGATGATGCGTCTATCATGTTATATAATTTTATACAATATGTAAGCAATTATAGGGTACAATAATATCATTTTTCATATCTTAGCTGCGAATTTCAATGAAAAGTGTAATAAGTGTATCTCGAAAGATATGAAGCAAGTTGTGTAAGATTTAATTTTAGATCTGAAAAAATAAATTATTTTTATCTGCATTTGATAATGAGAAGAATGTGCAACGGTTTCATATCTTGAAATTTACCCTATGCATATTTAAGGCGTTATTTGATCAAATTCAACATCTGAAATTGTTTAAAAACAATGCTTTTGACAAACAGTAAAAAAAGAAACAAAAAAAATACCGCTAACGTTGTTTTATATGAAGATCATAAAAAGTGATTTCTTACACTAACTTTAACGGTAACAAATAAATAAAACTATCTTGCGAAAAAATACAATATTCTATTTCCTACTTATATTTTGTTTCAGAATTAGCCCGCCGACATAAGGAAGGTGCAGTTCATCCTCTTCCTATACAAATCTATAATGTTCATCATTACGAATATATAACACGTAGAAATCGTCCAGGTCGCCGTCTTAACTTACCACCAGGCATTTACGAGATTGGAACAGATGGGCGCCGGGAGTACGTCATTGGTTTATACGGACCAATAAGTGGAAACTTACATCCTTTATTGGCTTTAAGAGCGGATCTTGGTAATAAAATCGGATGTGTTAAAATACGTATAGATGAAAACATTGCTAACGTGACTGAACCAATGTCGAGACAGGATCATCTATTTTCCGAAATATTTAGGAGAGAACACGTTATTATTGCACAGGTGCATGGCCTAGATCACTAGGGTTAACCTATTTTTTAAATTAAAAAAAGAATTATTTTCAAATTTTAAAGTATTCAGCTTTTTGGATACACAGCTTACACGGAGCGATGGTAAGTTAAACCGACGTGCTAGCGGTGAAAGTAACTGCACTTCGGTTTGGTGTGGCGTCTGCTCCAGATTCGGGATACTGGTTTTCCCAAACTCGCGGCAGTGGTGCTAACAGAACGTCACATTTTTAACTACGCAGGCGTCACGTAAAGAAGTAGTGACGAAGAGGACTCCTTTTTTTCTTACTCCAACACTGCGCGATGCGTGCGCAGTAGAATGAGTCGCACCACTGACTTGCGGAGATCAGTTTCTCCAAAATAGGGGTGCTATATTTTCCTAAACTGCGCAAGCGCGGAACTGTAGTGTAAGCACTGCGTGCGCAAAACGACTCGACTGTACTGTTGATTAAGGACCCTCTCTAGAAGGTCGCGACAATCTCGACAGTCAGCACGGATTGGTCGAGGCACGATGCGGGATAAATCCGTTCGGACGCTGATAGTGGGCATTTCGGTACGGTATGCAGCTGTTGTTAAGCTGCTGTGGTTGTGTTCAAACGGAGGGTGCGCGCAAGTGGTACGACTTCCTATTCCGGAACGTGTCTGAGAGCTAATGGTGGGGGGGGGGGGGAATTCTTCTCGAATCTGAAAGTATGATTTTTTAAATCATTGACGCCAAGAGCACACTATTCACACGATACCTTGCCTTCTTTTGATGAAATAATACAATTTTTTGTAAATTTTCACATAATAGGAAACGTTCCATTACGAAATTAGTAATTTTTTCTTTCAATTGTACATAATGTGGTCATAAATATGTAGTATTTTTACGCAACGACTAGTTGTATATACATACATACATTATTAATATAAAACAGGTTGTGAAATCCTGTGGTTATCTTTACGACAAAATCTAAGTGTATATTTGAAACAATTTAAAAATATTTATTAATAGCAGTCGTATGAGAATTACTCGTACCTCTTTTTGTTTTAAGAAAATGAGGACTGTGCTTAGAATTATGTGCTTCACATCAGTGTTTTTCACTGATCCTGTTGGGAAATATAATATGTTTAATTTATTTTAAATTGAGGTTTATTTATTTCCTATTCAAAATAAATCAAAATAAAACTCCTTACCTCACACATTTTTTTGGTTATGTCAGCAAGAAATTAGGTTTCATATTTTTCCTTAAAAATCGCTGGAAAGCTTATTAAATTTTCCTTCCATTAAGCCAGAACTGAAGCGTCTCCGATGAATAATATGCATAACCGAATAATATGCATAAATTCGTTGAAATTCTCTTTTAAGGCTTTTGGCAGTGACGTTGTATTCAACCAGAGCCGGAAATTTGATCAAGAATGTATTTCGTTTCTCGAGGTCTTGGAGAACGATGTCAGGCTTCGAGTCTGCACCGAAGAATACTGTGTCAAAATCGTAGTTCCAAAAATTTGGCACTTTCGGTTTTGAAAAATTAACTCGATCTCTCTCGGAGCGTTCTGTAGAGCAGAGTCTTGGCCAACACCGTAAGGGTGACAAAAATGTTAACAAAGCCGTCGTGGGACAGCGTTATGTCTGCAGAGATAGGTTGTTTTCGCGTGGGTGGGACATCCAGATAGTGTGGGATGTAGGTACTCAGCGTGTGCACGACACGCTCTGCACCTCTCGCTGGAAACTTTTTGACATAAGATACGGTCACGGTATACAAAGTTAGAAATTAAACTGTTCTGACATGTGAAAATAAAACCTTTTGTATCTGAGTTATACCCTGATGATCTTATAAATGCAAAAGTTTGCTCTTTCGACAAGGACTGCTTTTCTACATTTCTCTGAAAGGTTACGCGCATTCTCTTGTCGAGTAGCTGCTGGCGGAATTTGAAATCTCTGCTTTCTTTACTTCGGTTCTTGGAAGTGGACCATCTAGATGTATTAATTCAGGTTAAGGGTCTCCGCCGCCTGTTCCGATGCTTTTTAAAGGAAAGCTTATTTGCCAATCATTTAGTCGTTCCTGAACATTTTTAACAGAGGCTCTCTGCCGTTGGCAGCGATGTAATCTGTGGTTAGAACAATTCGGCTATAGTAAATCTTGTTTTCCAAAGGGGCATTAATATCTCCATCCATTTAAAAATGGGTGAATGAACCTTCGAGCTCTCCAACAGACCGATTCCGGTAGTTCTTCAAGGCAATTTAGAGGATGCGCTGATGGGCTGCTGCGCCTTTGCAGACGCATCTGTCAATTAGCGGGTTCTCTCGGTAGCATGCTACACGTTCTTGGTCTCGCTAAATCTTAATCAAGGACCTGTTAGACCACCTCAGGTCAAGGTCATGATCCTTCCAAAGTCAAATTGAGCAAAAACGTTCAAGCGAAGAAAACCACTATTATTATACAATTTTGGGGTCACTTAGTTTGAATCCGGTGTGTTTGGACTCTTTCAGGTCAGAGTGAAGATCATTTCAAGGTAAGCTTTTGTTTATCAAACGGAAAAGCGTTTTTAAAAATATCTTACATTAGCATTTGGTTTGTGAGCCCTAGATCAAATGACCTGTAAAAAACACCTGAAGTTCAAATCACTCTCTTGATCTTCTCAGGCTGTTATTTCTTCCGGTGAACGAGAAAATCACCCGTGCGAAAGTTGTTGGATCGGGATTTGCATCATCATGCATATTCTCGATTAAAGCATTTGTCACCATTTCTAGCATCCTCTAAAGAAGCAGGATCATTTTGACCTTGGAATGACCTTTATACTGACGTGATGGGATCAAACAGGCCCCAAGTTCAAATTCAGCGACAGATTTAGCAACCCCAAAAATATATAGGTATGTTGAACTGGCCTGATGCATAGAACACTTTTTTTTGAAGAAAAATAATTGTTTTTTTATTTTTCTAAAATAAGTACAAACTGTCTACCGCTGAGAAATTTTTTATGAGAATTTTTTAAAATAAAATTTTTGTTTATTACAATTTTTTAAATAAATTGTTGAGCTCGTTTAGGAAAATTCCATAGTACTAGTCTGTACCTAATAAGTAAATATTTAAAATTAACTCACACTGTATTGTAAGTGGCACAATGTGTTTAAAATTCCACAAAAAATCAATATAAAACCCAAACCGGTGACCTCTGAATCACGTCCGATTTTGAATTTTGGTTTTGAAAATTCGTTTACCTAAAAATGTACAACTTAGACTATGTGTATGTGTATTCAGATTTAAAAGTGATTATTTTTTTACTAATAAAATGAATCATCATAATGTACACGAATATACCTTGTTTTCTTTTAAACCAAAGATAAATTGTTATCGTATTTTTCGACAAATACTGAGTGTTCCAGTGCCTAATTAATCATTTTATTTTTTTCTATTTATACATAAGAATCTCATAAATGTGAAGTATTTTTACCGCTTATACATTACTATACACATTAAAACCTTAAAAATAATATTAATAATTTGAACTCATTTCGAGATTCTTTAAAAGTTTTCTTTAGTTCATGGAAATGGGGACATTCATTAATATACTGCATGTCATATTAGTGCTTTGCACTAATCCTGTTGGTAAATATAATAATATCTTTCATTTAAAGTGTATTTTGAATTATTTTATAGTAATTCCCTATGAAAAATTTTTCTCTATAAAAAATATGCGGAAAAGTCACCCAACAAAATTTGCGCAGTAAATATCGCGTGAGAAGTTTTTATAGTTATTAGTTTTTAGAAGAGACTTCGGCCACGATCTATATATATATATAGGTCGCATATTTGAGCAGCGTGGCGGAAGCCTACAAAGAAATTTACTTCCCGCGCAATATTTACTCCGCAAATACTCTATTTCTCCAAGACTATTTCTCCAAGACTATTTTTCCGTCTGCGCCGTAGAAATCCAGTCCTAATACTTATGTAATTTTGACAGCATGGTGGAATGTTGCAAATGGGGCTTACTTTGTGCTCGTAAATCCTTATATTGCTTTATCTGAAAAATAGAAAATCAGTCCTACTACCTATGAAACTTTGAGAGCTTGACTTTAATCCGCAAATGCCGATATTGAAAATTCATCGTATTTGATTAGAGATTTAAATAGTTGCTTAATATTTAAACCACCTTGGAAAAACTTCACTTGCTTGGTTAAAGATTTACCATTTTAGTTAAGAATTCGTATCTTTTGTGAAGGATTAAACTATTATCTTATATAATCAAATTTAACGTACAAAGTACCCAAATAATTGAGCTTTAATTGCAAATCTAAGAATTTTAAAAAGTGTAATTCTAAGTCGTCAGATGAAAAAATTTTCGATTGAAAATCTGTAAAACAGAAAACTGAACATCTGTGAAATTTAATAAAGAACGTTCAAAATTACTTCTTCCTAAATTATACATATAAATTATATATATAAATCGTAATAAATTGCAAATCTCCAAGATAGATCCATTTAAAATAATTTCAAAACTTTATGATTTTAAACCATACAAATTTAGAAATAATGAAATTGGCATGTTTTCGACATTTGTAAATATGGTCAATTTCTTTGTTTCTTTAATCAAATAATTTTTTCTCTAAGTGTATGTCTTTTAAGATAATCTTATTAGGTTATAAAATTAGAAATTAAGTTATTAATTTATTTCTTTGCTTTTAATTCCTAAATTGAAAGCCGATTAAAATTAAATTAAAGTTTTATCAAAGCCGATGTAGCTATTGATTTATTTTGTTGTAGTGACACAGGAAAGAGTTCTGGAAATTTCCTAGACCTAGTATTAGACTTGAGGATGGGTCCAAATAAGTATTTAAAAATTTCGAAATATCGTGAATCTTCATTCAAAAAGATTAATTTTCTACCAAGAAGGTCGAATTTTCATCTAAAAAGTTCAATTTTATTTTTCAAACCGACCTACAAGAATGATAAATCTTCAAGCAAAAATATCAATTTTTACCCCATAGATGAGTATCAACTAACAATATGATTTTTGACCAAAAAGAATAATTTGTCAGAAAATTATGAATTTCTTGGCAAGCAGATGAACTATATATCAAAAAGGTTAATTGTCTCCTAATGAAGACAAATTTTCATATAAATTTTTTAAACACAACATGTATTGATTTATTTGTAATTTTCTCTAAATTTTTATAATTATATATATTTTTTATTGCATGTTTTAATATTTACATTTCATATTATATTATTTCTTATTTTATTCTTCAAAATTGTAAGTTTATTGCAAAATTTTGTTTGAAAATCGCGCGATTTTCATCACTTTTGGTTCCGATTTCATCGTAGCCAATCAAAACAGTGGAAACTTGCGACATAACTCTACCTATCGGATCTCTACCCCGCCTTATTTGACAGTCAGGCGCGCGCTGCCTTGAATTCGAAGCGCGCATGCGCGTAGCAGGAGTGGGAGCTCTTTCCACGGTCGTATCAAATTTTGGTTCAAACATTAAATTATCATAATTTTCTTTTTTGAATTGAATAACTATAATCTGGAGATAAAAAATTATTAAAAATTTTTTAAAAACTTTTTGTCCTTTGAACTCTACTCGTATTTTCTAAATGCAACCAATAAATTATTGGTAAACAAAATTTTAAAGTCAGGCAAAGACCTACTTGCTTGCAAACGCTTAAGAGATGAAAGAATTATTTAGATAGATTCGTAAATATTTTCAAAATTTGTTATGCAAATAATGGTTATTTTAAGTCGAATTTCTGATGAGAAATAACAATTTTAACAACAATGTACGAAAAGTATTTTTGATTATAGGCGAGAAAATAATGACTTTTATTAAATAAATAATGTAATTGTTAAAAAAATTCTTGAAGATCCTTTTCAAAAAATATATAACTCACACATTCGTAATAGTTCAGGCACCTTTCAGTGCTTCGAAAAGTATTCGCGGTGTCTCTATTAACTTTTAAACAACTTTTTATTTATATATTAAACTTAGAAATGTGGAGATAGCTTTTATGGCCATGTTTTTAGGATTAAAATAAATACATCTTATTCAATTTTGAGGGTATTCTTATATTTGATAAATATTTTGTATTCAGAAATACGAACTTAAAAATAAAATCTGCTTACATAAAGTTTTCTGCAATTTATTTTGGAAGGAATTTCATGTTCAGCAGAATAAGGTAGAAAGTGAATAAAGTTTTTTTTACGTCATCTAAATCTTTGAGATTTAAATCCTTTATCGAACCATCCAGTGTCTACTACATGCATACGAATGTGAATTTAAAATTGTCGGCGCCTCTGTACATTTTGTAAGACAGTCAAGGATTGTTTCCCTAACTGTGCTTGAAAACTTCCAAGCCTTTTTTTAATATTCCATGATAATTTATCATTCCTTTTTTCAGAATTAGTCTGGCCACATAAGAAAAACACAGTTCACCCTTCTCCCATTCAAGTTTATAATGTTCATCATTACGAATATATAATGACAGATCGTCCAGGTCGCGTAATGAATTTATCACCAGGCTCTTATTTTATGGGAACAGATGAAGGCCACGAATACCTTATTGGATTGTATGGATCTGTCATTGGACAGTTACACCCATTATTGGCTCGAAGAACTTCTCTTGGTTTTGAGATGGAATGTGTTAAAATATTCATAGATGGCGATATTGCAAACGTTACTGAACCAATGCCCAGACATGATCGTCGGTTCCATGAAACATTTGGGCCGGAACACATTGTTTCTGTTGAGGTACATCCTGTCGGGGCACATCCTGTATAGGTACGTTCTACCGAGTTACAGGATGTCCAGGTATATCCTTTCAAAGGCCAGCCTGCTCATGACGTCCATTTTTTACATTAAAAACCAACATTCTTGTCAAACCTAACGTACGAGTATACTCCTATCTTTGCAAAAATGTCTTGTATGAAAAAATAGACTTATCTTGACCTATTCTGTTTCATTTTTTTGTATAGTACGAAGCAATATATCCCTAATTTAAGCGCTTGGCAGCAATACGAGTGTATTTTAATTTAAAAATGTTACTTTCTCTTCACAAATGCATCGTCAACTTGTTCTAAGATATCTTTGTCTAACGTAATGTTGCATACTGTTCTGTAATACTTTCTTTTCAAAATAATAATCTTTATTTTATCTCGTTATTCTCAAAATCCATACTCTTCATGCTGTGATCGAGACTGACAAAATTGCGGACGTTTCATGAATTCGGGGCTAACCTGATACTGAGATTTCAGGTTATGTTATACTTATATATACACTAAATCCGCGTTTATATCCTCTCTCACTTAAATCTTCTCGTGCTTAAATGTTTGCATAACTCTAATTTATATCCGCTTGGCAGCTACCAACTCGCAGTACTACGTGACAAAAAAGCAAATCAGGGCGCAGCGCGACCATTTCCTGTCCGCTGAGCAGCATTGGTGGGAGGATATAAGTGAATGTTTATGTTCTCGGGCAGCGGATATAAGAGCGGTCCCAGTGTACTCTCTAATATGCCTGTGATTATCATGAGCGCCCCGCCGTAGAGCCTGGTTACACCTTATTGACCAATCAAGTCTTTTTTTAAACTCACCCAAAACGGAGGGGTATTATGTCCATTGTCCCTACTGATGTTATTAGCCGCATTGGGAGTTTGTACCCCATACGTGGCCTGTCCCCACGTGGCCAATAGGGAAATTATGCTAGAAATTGAGCGTTTGGCAGAACTAAAATACGCCTTGGAGGCCAAACATACTGGGTGAAGGATACGCTGAGAAAAAACCAGGATAGCTTTCTCCTGCGGCCCATTGAGAGTGCTTTGAACCAATTCTGCCTAATCCACTGTTGTTGCGAGGGTTTGATGTGCGTTTGCACTGCCAAGGTTGCAGCCACAATATGGGATAAGCAGCAGATCACTTCGACCTTCATCAGGGAGTTTGTGGTGCCTGAAAAGATGGAAATCTGAAGTGTTTCGGGTGAGTTCCAGTCCATCTGTGTTTTCCGGGACTGGTTAAACGAAGGCTGGGCCCGAGAAAACTGGGGTAGGACTTAGGTCCTGCGGACATACCCGTTTCCAGCTATTTTTAGTTTAAGCAAGGAGCAAGTTTACGGAAGTCCTACAAACGGTCTTTGAAGAAAACAGCTCAGTCCAGAATATCGTCCCAGAAACATCCTTGAAGATCGCCAGCAAGATAGAAGGTAGGGGCCAGTCGTTAGATTGTGATCGAGAAAATTAGGTAGGTTGGATAAACTGCCGAATCAGAAAAAGGATATAGGTGGAGAAATGCTGAAAATGTCTCGGCTACATGCATCTCCTAGGACGACCGGACATAAAGGTGCGAGTTGCAACTGCGAGGTGCAGTGTCTTCTATGAACAGGGCTGAAATTTCCTGCTGATAAACTAAGGCATATTCAACATAGCAGAAAACCTGGTGGATCATATCAGGTATCATATCACACCAAGCCAATGTGCTAACCCTAAGTGAACAATATCAGAATGAGAACAGTCCGAACCGACAGAAGATAAATATTGGTACATATGCAATACGGGTGCGCAACGCGAGAAAAAAAACCGTCGACGATTATGAATCTGTTAAACATTTTGTTTGGATTAGGAGCAAGCGTACTACTATCGTCAGCGTCTACTTCACTCCAAACGAACCGATCGCGGACTTTCAGGCTAAGCTAGAAGGTTTAGAGAAAGTAATACAGGATATGGTGGGCAGAATTTTGGAAACCAGTGACTTTAATGCGAAAGCAGTAGAGTGGTCAATGCCAAAGTCGGGGATAATCAAAAAGAGAGGCAAATGTTAAGTTTGGAATAGTGTTTAGGTAAAGCGTTAACGTGACCTCTACTCGTCGAATAAAGGTCAAAGTACGCTCTCATACGACTTTGTAGGAATCTCACGAAATTACTGAAAACAAACAACAAGGATCCTCGGTTACTTTTAACGAGGAATCCAACGGTGTGGGAACAGAAAACTCATGATGCTTTTTTAGAGTGAGTCCCTTGTCTTTCACTCGAAGTGCTTTTTAAGAGCGATTTCCCCTTGTCTCTCACTTGGGGTGCGTTTATGAAGTGCATGGGTATATAAATAAATTTATAACAGAAGTATGAATTGTTCTCCATTCGTTTCTTGACAGAAACCAATCCTGTTGTCGAACGACTGAACTGCTTTCCAAATCATATGCCTGGAAATGAGAGCAGCTTCCTAAATAATTCTACGTCTTAATTTATCAAGAATTTTTAGATTAGTTTTGTAAACACGGTCTTTTAAATAGCCCCCGGAAAATAGTCAAAAAATGTCTTATTCAAGAATCGTCTAACATTAACTTCATAATGTGGTTCAGAAACCTCTGAAAACACGTGTTTTTAAAATTATCTCCTTTTGGAGCTTGTGACGATAAAACAATTTGGTTTCACAATATCTGTTCATACCCTGATGTATTTAAATTTTCTTTAATAAAAAAGAAATCTATTATTGTGTCATCTGCAATTCCTGTCGATACGTTTAATTTTTGAGTATATTGAGTGTGAGTTGTCTTCATCTATTGCCATTTAAGTCAAAGCTTGCTTCATTTGAAAAGACCAAATTCGGTAAAAATCGTACATTTTCAGTTATTATTTCCATCATCGTGTTACAAAATTCAGACCGAAAAACATCTAAAGAGTTTTCTTCGTCTGTTGCTGCCGATGGTCTACCAACCACCAGACGATATCCAACAGTTGCCGTTTATTTAAAAATAGCTCACAGTCTTTGAAGCAGTTATTATTATTAGTCACGATACGGTACGACCTTTGCTGATCACCTCAACCTCTCTTCATCAAAAGAGAAGTGCGTTGTCTTTCTAATACCTAATCACTACTTAACCGAGAACAACTTGACGATCAAACTATTTTTCGATTTTGTCCAACTTTTATATCTTACAAGAACAAAATTTCTATTTCCAAAGTCCATTGATGAACAAGTTATAATGATAAAAAGAAAAGTTATAATAAATATTAAATAGCAAGAACATTTACAGGGAAACTAATTCTGAAAAAGAACCCCAAAGGGAAAAGAATCGTTCTACATACGTCCACGCCGTTGTTCCTTTGTTGCACCAAAAGAAGGATTATGGTGATAAGATTATCATTTGAAATGACCTTTAAATTTTATTTTAACATCAATATTCTAAATCTGAACCTAAAAAGCCTGACGAATGTGACTTTAAAATTATCTTGAAAATAAGGTTCAAGGTAACATCCAAGGTCACTGTTAGATTCCTCGTTGAAACTTACCTCGGGTCTTTGTTTTTTTCAATAATTTTGTGAGATACCTACGAGGTGCTATGTCAGTGTACTTTGAATTTTATTTGACCTCTAGAGGTCACGTTAACACTTAACCTGAAAACATACCCGAACGTAAAATTTCACGCTCTTTTCGAATCTGGCATGAAAAATAGGGTTTGCCATTTTAAAAGACAAAGGTGACAAAAATTACAGGGGTTTCCACACTATTTTGTCACTCTATATATTAAGATCGTTGTTGAGATGCTATCAATATTCCCACACTACAAAAAGTTCGGTCCTTTCTTGGGGAGTTATTAGAACCTTTTTCACCAACCCTAAAAAATGATGTTATTAGAAGGTTTGTGAGATTTACTTCGCTTTCTTGTATTTTCTTGGAAAAATATTGTGTAACTTTGCGTTGACCGTTGTTTTGTCTCATAAAATGTAATGACCTGTTTCGATATGATGGCTTGAGATGATTGGGCAAAATATTTTACACTCTTCAAGACTTTACAGACTCACAAAATCTGCAAAAACGCTCTACTCAGACCGATCGTCAGCGCAATAAACTCACCAACTGACAACCTAGCATTCTTCCTTAATAAGGAACTGAATCCTTTCAAAGTAAACTATATCATCCACGTCCAAAACTCTTTTTACCTTATCAAAATGACAGAACAAATTGATATGGAAAACCAAGATATCCTAGTGAGTTTCCGCGTAGTATCTCTCTTTTTGAAAGTACAAATCTCTGATACAACTAATATTTTAAAATTCTTCGCAAACTTCTCCGATTTCATACCTTTGTTAGAACACTGTCTCAACTACGTTAAACAAATTCTAATACAGAGTGATTACACAATTAAACAAATTGACACAGTAATAAGAAAATTCACTCCAAAAAAGTAGTCAACATAACCTACAAAAGAAAAAGAGGACCATTATCATACCCTACATCCAAGTTGTCACAAAACAAATAGGAAGAATTCTTAACAAACACTACAATCGAATCATATTTAAACCACCTGCGAAAATTGGGCTACTTTTAAACAACCCTATCGACAGAAAGGCACCTTTCAGTGAAACTTAAACCATCTGATAATATTATTAGGGACAAAGGGATATAATACCAATCCACTTTAACTTTCCGTTCTTCTGGGCTTAAAAAAATAATTAGTTAGCCAATCAGGTGCGAATGGTCTCCAAGTTGGGCCACTATGTCCAATCATAGGCACTATATATCAGAAAAAACATAACCTAAAAGGCCCGTATCAGGTTAGCCTTGAAGAAGTGAATTCTAATTTTCACAAAACGTCAGCAAGATTCGTAGTTTTGAACACGACCGAAACCTGAAATACCTACTTTCATTATATCACTAAGTAGTATCCCAACTTTCATTACAATGCAGAAATGTACTAAGAAACAAGTTTATTTCCATCATAGCAGTTCCAAAAAGATAGTTACATTCCTTTTCACTCTATTAAATTCAAAGTGACAACTCTTTAAAGTAACATAAACCTTCACAGCTTTTCCTAAATTATGATGTTTCTGTAAATTGACTTATCTGATTTTGCTCCGTAAAAAAATAAACTTGTACTTAACTTGTACATAATAATGCCATAAAAATCACGTATATTTATTGCTTCAGTGTGCAGAAACAGGAAAATGAAATATAAAGGATTCAGAAGAACAGATTTGATAACGGCTAGTATATACACTGCACAATTTTGAAAAATGATCATTATTCATACTCTTATCACAGTTTTCATTAAGTTTCCTTTGCTTAAAGAAAATGAGGCCCGTGAATGGAATTTTTTGTTTCACCTTAATGGTTTACGCTAATCTTGTTGGTAAATAATTTTTAATCTAAAATATTTATAATTGAAGTATATGTGTTTTTGTCTAGTGCTAACTAACTTATAAACTCGTAAAATTTCACTAACAAATAATTAAAATATCCACCTAAAATTCCACCTAAACGTGACATGGAGCAATGTGGAATTGATGCATGTAAATTCTACTATTTATTTTCATTAATCACTGATTAATCTTGTTATATTTTGTAAAAAATCAATGAATTAAAACTGCAAAAAATAAATCTGGAATTTTAAATAATAATTAAACAAAAATTAATCCTGTACTAGAAATTTCTGCGAAGCTAAAATTGCAAGATTTGTCATTTTCTTACATTTGTTATCAGATGCAACGTCAGATCATAAATATACTTGTTGGCACGCAGCTTATTTTTGAACTTTGACAATAAAAACATTTCCTTTCAAATGAGATCATATTATTAAGGATATTTTTAGATTGAGAAGAATCGTTCTAAATTATTCAATTTAAATACAGCAAACATTTTTTTAACAAATGAAGGAATCTCGGATTATGGTTTTTCAAATATATTTTAAATATGGAATATTGAAATTAATATAGTTTAAATATGGCGCCCGCTTCTGCCATTTTTGGCCAAACGCAATTATTGGCTACATCTACGTGACGTCATTTTTAGCTTTTGAGTAGAATTACATACAGGCAGAAAACACGGCTAACAATTTGCCTTCTTTAGACAATTCGCTGATTTCCAAATCCATTTTTTTATATCGATGAAACTTGACTCAGCTTTTATTTTTGATTTCTTGTTTGGTCAAAATTTGGAAAAATAACACAGCGGCTAAAGTAGTCTTATTGATGCTCAGGTGTATACCAAAGTGACGCCACATCTGTTTGAATGTGACCAAATAAACTTAAACTATACTTTTTTTTAATTAATATAAAACTAACCAAAATTTAGAGTCAACATTATTTCATGCCCATTTTATCACAAAAAATAGATCTTCAGTATTTAAAAACCACAAATGAAGAAGTCACATGGTTTACTAATCAGTTAATAACAATTTGAAATATAATTTTATTAAATTAATGTTACTATGATTTGATTTTAATTTAATAATAATTTTTTCTTCAGAATTAGTTTGGTCACATAAGGAAAACGCAATTCATCCTTGCCCTATTCAAGTTTATAATGTTCATGATCACGAAAGTATTGTATTTCGAGGTGCTCGTGTACCTTTAGATCCAGGATTTTACAAAATGGGAACAGATGTGCATCATCTTTACATAATTGGACTATACTCGCCGGTTTTCGAACAATTGTATCGATTATTGGCCCCAAGAGAGGATCTTGGTAATCAGTTGGGTTGGGTTCAAATACGTATAGATGGCCACATTGCCAATGTTACTGAACCACTTTCGAGACAGTATCATCAGCCAGGCAAAATATTCGGGCCAGAACATATTGTTGATGTCGAGTTACATTGGCCAGTGCACTAAGGTGTCCCATTTTTATACTTAAAAAAAAATCTTGTTAAAACAAAACGGATACACGATTTTTGCGTAAAATTTCTGTACTCTTTAAAAAAAATGGAAAAACGAATCCTAGACTATCCTCTTTGTGTTCTTAAATAATCAGACAACATTGCTATGCTTATCATGTATCAAGATTTCTTATTCTTTTCCTGATTGACATTCCTCAAATTAAGTGGCTAAACACAATGCCCGTGTTCTAGAATTTAAAACAGTTGCTTACTCTTCATCAAGTTCGTCATCAGCTTGCTCTATTAATTCTTCGCATAAGACAATGTTGCAGAGTACTTTTTTACTCGTACATAATAATTATTATTTTATTTACGTTGATCCTCAAACCAATACTCTTCATATTGATATTTAATCTAACAATATTGCCAACGTGACTGAACCCGTGTCGAAACAGGATTATCGGCCAGGAAGAATATTTGGACCAGAACAGATTGTTGGTGTCGACGTACATAGTCCAGTAAAGTAAAGTGCCCCATTTTGGAAATGAAAAGAAATATTGTCTAATCAAAACGGTTATACGCTTTTTGGGTATAATTTTTGTACACTTTTGAAGATAGGACAAACTAATCCTGGACTATCTTGTTTGTGTTTTAAATAATAAGAACAAAATTGCAACGTTTATCATGTATCCAGATTTCTTATTATTTTCCTTATCGACATTCCTTAAATTGAATCACGTAAGTTGCTTGTGTTGCTGAACTTTCTTCTCTTGTGGCAGAGAATGGGGTACGAACAAAGCGCACATCTTTCTTTGGCCGCGAACATCGTGAAATATGGTCTGAACACTACCTACATCAATTTGAAGTTCTCGTGATATCATTTTAATATTTAGCTGACGATAGCTTGCAAGGAGTGCACGCACATGTTCGACGTTACATTTCGTGACGCTTAAAATAGGGACCTGTTTTCTCAGATCCACTTCAATAAGCATTTTGTAGCATATTATACGTTTCTAAAGCACTTTTCCCTAGTTATCAAATTCTGATAGACTAAAAGATCCTAATAGTTTCAAACGCACACTGCACACAAGCGACTAAAAGTGATTACGACGAACCAAACTGCGTTAGACTCAGAATGAAACAGAGTAATTATTCTAGTTGAGGTAGGAAAAGAGTCTTTAAATTTGTTTAATTACTGTAAAACCCTGTGTTCCGAGAAATAGCCATCACATGCTCCTACAGAAACAGTGTACGTTTGAGCAATTATCCTAAATCCTTCACCGAATCTTGAAAAACAGTAGAAGCATTAAAAACTCTTAAAGGATGAAGGAAAATAAGTGCATCAAAGGAGGGTGAAGTTGAAAGTCCGATAATAATAGAGTTAGTTTACGCTGGATTCAAAGCAAGGCCATTAATCTCAGCCCAAAGCACGACCGGATTAATCTCCTCTTGGATTTGGCTGAAAAGTCTATTCAATTCTGCAGCAGTTTTGGAAAGGTGCAATTTTTAGTCATCTGTGTATTTAAGGTACTTACAACATTTTAGATCACTTCCAAAATCAAAAGTGGGACTCTACATTTAGCTACCTCTCATTCAGATATTTTTGCCTTACCAGTCTTTACAATTTGAGAACGAGTTCTTAAATACGAGACAAAATACTTTACCACAAACGAAATCTCCTTTCTATCGAACGCTATCTTAACATCAGTAGTGATTTTAAAGGACGCTGTGAGTGTATTATGTTTGCCTCTGGATTCCTTTTGCATACACTGAGAAAAATAGCCCCTATTCATCATGACTCGATGAAATGTAGTTGAGAAAAAAGCTCTGTGAGCACAAGAAAAGCTGGTTGGCTTAACTTCAATATACGCTACTATGACGTGATTACTGGTCACGTGTCTTATATTTGGAGTTCCTACTACTAGAATGATCTGGTTGTTATGACTAGGATAAAAGGAAGCTGTGGTTAGCAGTTCGGTATGCATGCATTAACTCGGGTTGGAAGTTTTTTTCTTTCAGCGTCTTCAATATAATGAACGGCAAGTAAGAATATTTAAAATAGTTTTGGAGTCTAACTTTTTATTTCTCTCAATACTCTTCATCATACTGCTATTTTAATTTTTTTTTCTGGATAGCCTCGTGAATCGATCGGTTATCGAATTTCTAACCATAAAAAAGAGAAGCATCCTATGATTTTGGTGAAAAGCCAAAAAAGCTCTCACAGAATAAAATTATGTATCTTCTTCCAAATGAATGTGTTTCATAGATTTTGGAATTATACTTTTAAAATGCCTTAGACTAATTGATTATTTTTATTAATAATCATACATATTATAAAGGAATTTTAAATTTTGAATTTTCATTTGATACTTTTTGTAATAACCACGAACGTTTTCACATTTTAACAAGAAATTGTACTGCAAGTTTGAAGACCTACATTTTGAAGAAGGCATAATATATTTTCCTTAAGGCAAATTTTTTAATATTTATTAAGTGTCGCATCATGTCATTGATAGAGATTGCAGTTGTGAACACAGCGAATTTCCGGATATTTTACCTAGAAATATTTAGTAAAGATCGAAATCTCCAAAATTTGTCGCTATCTGGTGTATACGAGAATTCCAATAAGTGCGTCAAAATCTTCGTAACATAATTCAAATCCATGTTCTTTCGTAGCATCAATAATGTAATCTTTCAGCTTCCTGAAAAACAGTATTCAAATACTACTACCAGAAAGAATAATAATATTTCTGCTCTCGAATTCACCTGAATCGAAATTATGTATTTCACTCTCATCACCTAAATCGCCAGAATAATTTGTCGAAGCGTTGACTTGGGCTGTCTTCTGTGATAATTTGGAGAAACTGTAAATAATTATGACTTAAGTTCTTTACTATAGTTGGCATTAGGAGGTTGTCAACTTCAATTTCAATAGCCTAAGTTACCAACAGTTGCGATCAGCTGGCGTATTGGAATTTGATGAATTGGCAAAACTTCGTTCAGGCTTTTTCCGATGCGACAGTTTGGATCCCCTAACAGTTCGACGTGCGTGTAGCTAACCTTTCGCTCATCGCTTATCAGTGTAAAGCCAACCAATCCCCACCGAAATACACTTTAACAAAGAAGAACTCAACGGCAGAATTAGTAGCCTGTGGAGTGTGGACTCACTTTTACTATTAAACCCCTAAGCCTTTGATTATATAAAAAGGGACCCACCCCCATTCTCTAGTCTCTGTTCCAACGAAAGAAAGTGTAACCAATAGTGGCGGCACTCGCATGTATCGTTTTGAAGACTTATGTTCCAAATCAGCGCCATCTATCGTTTATCGAGACAATAAGAGTGAAGAACTCTACAAAAGCCTCACAGCAGTTGCTTCCAATCTCTGCAACCCCCAAATTCTCGTAAATATTAAATTTCGCTTAATTTCTTCTAAATATATATTTAAAGTGATCAAAAACGTATAAATAAAAATATCAATTATCACACTTCAGCGTTGATGGTGTATAACTGCAAAAATATGAATTTCATACTATATCCCGTGCAGAAATCGCCAAGTTTATTCCTGGTTCCACACTTGGGCCAGGCTTAGGGCCCCCAGCCTAGGCCTAGCTTGAATTTTGTAATGGCTCGAGCTTGGGCCCGGCTAGAGTAAAGTTCGTAAAAATGACCACAGATGGCGTTAGTAATATTTTGTGCGATCACTCATTACATGATAGTTTCAAGTATCAAGCTTGACAAGTGGCAATCATTGCAAGTAAAGTCATAAAAATGCCTAAAATAAAAAGCACTCTGAGAGTCCGGAGGCTTCGAGCAATCGCAAGTATCCCATGCTCACGCGGGGAAAGTCCAAGTTAGTACTTATATCAATATAAATAAATATATTGTTTTTTACGTAATGATGATAAAAACTTTTAGTTGTAAAACAAATATGACGAACGTAAATTAAAAAATATAAGGTGTATAACCTTCGATATCAGGCAAGAAAAAAATTCACAGCACATACATGTCCTGAAAAACAGTAAACCTTTTTATTGAAATTATAAAGTGAAACTTATGTTTCACGAAATATTTTTAATGAATACAATTTATACACATTCTTCTGCATTTTATAATTATTTATTTTAGTTGAAAAAAATTGTTTCTACTACCCGTTCTAAATTGCGCGCTAACTGCGGTCAACACAAGATTGTCATCATTTGTTATGCAGCGAAATTGATAGTAGGAACGAGATTCTTATCGAAAATAATTTCTAGGGTATTTTACGGAAATATACTACCTAAAAATGTAAGATGATAAAAGAGCGTTAAAACCGTTTTTCTGCATTATATTTCTGTGAGAAATCACGTGAGTTTATTCCGGGATAGTTTGTGTCAATATACCTGCACTTTAAAACACCTTACGTAAAATCAGCAATAATCATTGATGTCAGATTTACCAACAAGTAAGTGATATTGTAGGTTTTCATATATTTACAATTATAACCTCACTTATTTTATTTTATACCTATTTACGCACAAAGAATTATGTTTTCATTCACAGCAAGAAAACTATTCTTTATTGCAGTGAAACCTTTATTTTTCTTTGCAAAACACAGTTCTTATTGAAATGAATTATTGATTATTATGAAGTTTTTCATGTATACTACAAGGTAGTCAGATTAGAGTTAGAATTTTTTTTGTAAAGGACATACAGGTATGAAAAAATTCTGTACATGAAAACCTCGTCTTATTATCGGATGTAAAAAATTAGGAAATAATTTTGAGTTTTAACTAGGAAAATAAAGAATCTCAAAGAATTGAAAATAAAGTAGGGCCAAGTCTGGGCTCAGCTGGTCCATCTAGCCTGGCAATTAAACCGGGCCTGGTCATATTTGGGATTTTATTCGAGCTTGGTCCAGACAAGATCGCCAAGCCAGGGCCTAGTTTTGCAAAGCCTGGGCCCAGTTTGGGCCATGACTAAATTTCTGCACAAGCAAGGATGCTACTTTCCGTGCAGAAATCGCCAAGTTTGTTCCTGGTTCCACACTTGGGCCAGTCCGGGGGCCGCTAGCCAGGGCCTAGCTTGAATTTTGCAATGGCTCGAGCTTGGGCCCAGCTAGAGTAAAGTTCGTAA
>JAAAKG020173455.1:8332-26212 GCA_010014905.2 Druon quercuslanigerum
TAGAAAATGTATCTTTTTAGCTTAAAAATTTAACTATTCTGTTAAAATTTTTTTTCTTAACTGAACATTTTTTGCTTAATAGAAAATCGACTATTTGGTTAAAAACTCATCTTTTTCTTCTTAAAATTCAACAGTTTTGTTAAAAAAAAATTATTGTTTGTGTACAAATAACTATTTTGTCAAAAGATCTTTTTCGGATAAATTTTTGATTGAAACTTAAAATCCTTTTTGATTGATTTATCATTTTATTTTAAAATTCAAGTATGTGGTTAAGAATGAACTTTTTTGTTTGAAATCCACTTTTTCGGGTTTAGGATTCAATTTTTTTGTTGAAAACTGATTTTTTTAGCTTGAAAATTCATTTTTCCGGGTTTATAATTCAGTTGTTTGGTAGAAAATGTATCTTTTTAGCTTGAAAATTCAGCAATTTGGTTGAAATTTTTTTTCTGGAAAATTTCGTCTGTTTTGTTGAAAAGTCAATATTTTGATTTTAAAGCGTCTCACATTGAATTGAATTAAGTGTTTTTCACTTCTGTCCTCTGTTTTTATAGCATTTTTACAAAAAAGGAAGTTGTAAATGTCGCTTTTTACGTATCTTAAGAATTGAGTGCTCTTTAATTCTAAAAGAAAAATACTTTAAAAACGGTTAAAAATTGAAATCTATCATTAACCGGCTGCTACGCTCGAGAGGTTTGGTTTTCTGCAGTTTTCTACTCCCCTGGTAAAATTTTTAGGCGAATTCGAGCGCATCCATTAAAGAAAAGACCCTTACTCAATTCTTTATGTAGACAGAAGAGAGATATTAAATGAAAAATTGCTTTCCAGGTACGAACAGCAGCCGTGGAATCTCTCTGCTCACTGACTCTCGCGCAACCTTGTATCGCGACTATTTCTCTCGACTTTATGGTCGACATGTTTAACGACGAGATCCAGGATGTTCGTATAAGGGCGATTGAATCCCTAAAAAAGATGTCTTCAATTGTAATTCTCACCGAGGATCAATTGCAAACGATTCTGGGCGCATTGGAAGACTTTTCCGGACAGGTTCGTGAAGGTTTGCACGCGACTTTGGGAGCGAGTCGATTAGCGACACGCAATTGTCTCCAGATGTGCGTGACCAGACTTTTGGAGAATTTGACCAGGTATCCCCAGGATAAGGAGAGTATCAGAAGCTGCTTGGCAGAACTTGGAGCTTCTCATCCTTACTTGACATTGCCTCTCGTTCCGCAAATGCTTGGGAGGCATCCCTTTTTTGACACGTCGGAACCTGACGTCGACGATCCTCCATGTATCCTTTTTATCAAGAATTTAATCTTCAATGCAGAATCTCATGTCAAATTCAACATTCAAATTTTTAGATAAATTTTTCTAAAGATTTATCAATTTTGGATGCCGTATTATTACTTCTTTTTGTAGATTAATTCACGTTTTAATTAAGGTCCTTAAAGTACCCCTATTTTGAAGATTTGTTCGCTTTGAAAAAAATAACAAAAGTCAGAGAATTTCTGTGAGAAGTAACTCTTAATAAAAAATAAGGGCTACAAACACAATCACTTTTTCCAATGAAAAAAGCACATTGGTCACATTTTATTTATTAAATTAATTCTTGAGTTAATCACTATTCATTTTAAGTCGATACTTTTTTTTAAAATTATTTTTTGCATTCTTTGAAATAGTTCTGGTTATTTATAAAGGTTTCGAGAGAATTTTTTTATTGGATTTCAATCATTTTAAGGAGTTTTTAAGATTTTAGGGTATTTTTAAAACTTCTAAGGCATTTTCAAGGAGCCTTTAATTTGAAGTATTTTTTGGGGGGATTTTAAAATATTCTAAGGATTTTTAAAATGAATTTTATTAATTTGAAGTGATTTTATAGCTTTTGCAATATTATAGGATGAAGAATGTCAAACATTTCTGAAGATATGGAACTTTATTTTACAGGACCTATGAGATTTTAAACTATTTTAAAAGATTTCACGTTATTTTATCAGATTTTAGAGGATTTTAATGATTTTAAGCGATTTTAAAACTCTTAATATATTTTTAAAATACATTTTCTATGATTTCAGAAAATATCATCATAGAATATCACGTATATTTATAATATTTTAGTGCATTTTAAAGAATTTATTGACGAGAAGTAAGGTGTTTTTTAGGGTTTTGAATATTTTAAGAGATTTGGAATTCACCCTAAATTTTATGAATTCACTGGCAGTTTTTTAATTCACTTGAATTTCTATAAAATTACATTTTTCTACTTAACTCAATGGATTTTTTTAAATTCGAAAAACTTTATTTAAATTTTTTTAATTTAGTTGATCCTGAGGATCAATTGATAAAATGGTTTGAAATATTCTAATGTATTTTTTTTTAATTCCGTGGCAGTTTCAAGAGCATTAGAAAAATTTCAGAGAATTGTAAAGGATTTAAAATAATTTTGATTATTTAAAAAAAAGGATTTGAAATATTTTAGGAAATTTAAAAAGATTCGCAGAATTTTTTTATTTATTTCACTAATTTGAAGGCTTTCAAAGGCTGAAATATTTTAGGGTATTTAAAAATATTTTGAAGGCATTTTCAAGAGATTTAAACAATTTCAAGGGATTTCCATAGGGTTGGATAATTTTAAGGGACAATAATATTTTAATTAATTTCAATGAATTTTTCACCAGACATACTGATTTCGTAGGGTTTCGAAAATTTGAAGAGATTTAAAAATTTTTTTTAACAATTCATTTGTAATTCGCTCTGAATTATTATTATTTTACCTAGATCCTTTTAAATTCTTTTGAAATCTTCTGAATTCACTCAATTCTACCCAACTCAATTAATTTCAACATATTAAAAAAAAATTTTTAATTCATTTGATTGTTTTTTAAATTCACGTTGATTTTTTTTTATCAATTTCATCTATAACACCTCCTTATTTCTTTTATATTTCTCTAAATTTACTTAAAATATATTAGCATCAATCAAATTTATTTCAATTGTTAAAACTGTTCCAATTTATTTGAACACTTTTAAATTTATCTTGAATTCTTATGCAATCATTAGTTACTTCTTCTGTTAGAAATTAGTAGGGTTTTAAACATTTGAAGAGATTTGAAATTTTTGTTGGAATTCACCCTGAATTATTTTTAATTCTTTGAAATTCTTTTAAATTTTTTTAATTTACTTGAATCCTTCTAAATCCAGTAATATCTTATTAATTCAGAGATTTTTTTTTGGATTTTAAAAATTATTTATTTAATTGGTCCTGCTGTTTTAAATTGATTATATTTTTTTAATCGCCTTGAATTTTTATTAATTTAATTGAATTCTTCTCTTTTATTTTATATTGCTATTAACTTAATTTAGTTTTACGGAAACCTAATTAAATCATAATTTATTATTGAATGTTTATTATGTTTCATTACAAGGAAAAATTGTGGTAATATTGTTCTCTGCGTGATTTTTTTCGCTGATTTAAGTTTGATACTTAAATTGATGATATTTTAAACATACAGAAACTATCTATTTTCTCAATTGTCTCAATTTAAAAAAAGAATGGATTTATCACGTTTTATTCTCTTACTCCTCATTTGTGTATCCAGACTTTGAACACGGAATTTTTGTCATGGAATAGGAATTTTTTAAAAAGAATTATCATTTGGATTTAGAAGAAAGGAATTTAAAATTCTAATAAAAACTTTCGTTACATTGTTTGTTTTTGAATTAATATTTCTTTAGCTAAAAATTCAATTACATCGTTAAAAGTTAAACCCTTCTGTTAAAAATGCATTTTTTATTGTTGAAAATTCATCGTTTTAATTGAACATTTATATCTGATTGAAAGTGTAACTACTTTGTTGAAAATAAATTTTTTTTAACTAATAATTTAAATATTCCAGTACAATATTGAACTATTTTGCCGAAAATTCGTTTACCCATCTATTTTTGGTTAAAAATGTATCTTTTTTGGATGAAAATTCAACTATTTGGTTGCAAATTGATTTTTGTGAAAAATTCACCTTATTTGTAGAAAATTAATCTTTATGGTTGAAAGTTCTTCTTTTTGGTATAAAATTCAACTATTCCAGTTGAAGATCCAACATTTTAGTTAAAAATTCATCAGTTTCATTCAAAATTAATTGCTTCAGCTGAAAATTTGAATGTCCATTTTTTTTTAATTGATCTCTTATTGTTAAAAAATAAAGAATTTAGATGAAAATTTGTATTTTTAATTGAAAATTTAACTATTTCATTGAAAATCCATCTTTTTTGTTAAAAATTAATTTTGTTGGTTAAGTATTCGTCAGTTTAATTAAAAACTAACTTCTTTGGATTATAAAAAAATTTTGCCATGAATATAACTATTTTGTTGAAAATTTGTTTCTTTTTTCTTTCAAAATTATTATTTATTTGAACTGAAAATATAACTGTTGTTCTGTTGAAAATTTCATAAATTTTAGTTGAAAATTCATCTTTCTGATTTAAAATTTAACTATTTCAGTTAAAAACTTATCCTTTTATTTGAAAATTGATCACTTTTTTTGAAAATACAACTATTTTTTGGAAATTGCTTGTTTTTGTGTGTGGAAAGTCGTTTTTTTTAACTGAAAATTTCACTTATTCCAATTGAATATTCCACAGACTTAGTTGAAAATTCATCTGTTTGGTTGAACGTTAATTTTTGAAACTTGTAAAGTAATTACTTTTTGAGAATTTAATTATTTCAATTTCATTTCAAAAATCGGGAAATGATCAGGAATTGAATTTAAAACCCGGGACTTTATTTCGGATCGTAGCAAAATTGAAGTTTTCGTTTCTTTTTAGTAATTTTGGTCAATTTAAAAAAGTGATTTCTACTTTATCTACAGTTGCAAGGCATATGAGTAAAAATAATTATCGTTTTTCTTTCAGGACAGGGAGTTTTGGTAAAGAAATCTTATTTCCTTTGAGACAGGACATTTTTGACATCGGGAATTTTTTGAAACAACTAAAACCGGAATTTAGAAGAAAGAAGATTAAAAAATCCCTGTTTTGAGTCAAAATTCGTCACAATTTAAAAGTTTCCTCTTCCAAAGTTTAGAAAAAGAAAGTAACACGTAGTTTTTATAGTAGACGTAGTATTTCGAAGAGAAAATATTTCTTAATTATGATATAATTTTTTTTTGTTATTTTGTTACTTTCTTGAAAATAAATTTTTTAACAAAAAATTTAGCAATTCCAGTAGAAAATTGGACTATTTTGGGTCGAAAATGAACCTTTTCTAGTTCAAAATTAAACAGTTTGGATGTAAATTTGTCTTTTTTAATTGAAAAATCATTATTTTGTTAAAAGTTTACGTATTTTGTTAAAAACTAACTTTTTTGGAAGAAAATCGACTTTTTTTTAGTAGAAAATAATTTTTTTCTACTGTTTAAACTCAATTTTTTTATTTTAGATTCATCATTTTAGTTAAAAGATCATTTCTTTGGTCGAAAGATGACCTGTTTGATTGAAAAATTGTTTTTTATTTGGATATAAAGTCATTTATTTAGCGAAAACTTAAATATTATATTAAATTTTTTTTATTTTCTGGTTGAAATCATTTCTTTCCTAAAATGAAAATGAAAATACTATTCCAGTTAAATATTTCATAATTTTAGTTGAAAATTATTTTTTTTGTTGAAGAAATACATACTTTAGTTGAAATATAACTATTACTAGCAAACTAATTCAATATTCATTAAAATTTTATTTTTTTCTAGTTGCATTTTTAAACAAAGAAGATGAATGATGAATATTTAACCAAAAAAGAAGAATTTTCAACTTAAAAAGATATACTTTGAACCACGAAGAATTATGTTCTATAAAGAAAGATGAATTTTCAAACAAAAATGATAAAAATTTAATTATTCGGTTGAAAAATTAATTATTTTGTCGAAACTTCAATTTGTTCAAAAAAGAGATTTCATCGTTTTTTGTTAAAAATGAAACTTTTTCGTTGAAAATTAGTTGGTTTTGGTTGAGGATTGAACTATTTTGTTGAAAATTTGTATTTTTTGTTTGACACTTTATTTGTTTCTTGAGTGAACAATTTTCCTTGATTAAACATTCAACTGCTATTTTGTTGAATTATACTGTCTTTTATTTAAAATTAAAATCCTTTTTGGTTGAAATATCTATTCGAATAAAAGTTAAATTACTTTGCTAATAATTTGTTTGTTCGTTGAAGATTTTAAAAATTGAACTATTTTTTTAAATTGTTTTTTTTTTCGAAAATTAATTTTGACAACTAAAAATAAAAATGTTCCATTTTCCGTGAAAAATTTATCTTTTTTGATTTAAAAATTTATTATTCCGTTTAAAAATTCATCTACGTTATTAAAAGTGTTGCATTTAGGTAGAAAATTAATCTTCTTTATTAAAAATATATCTTTATGGTTGAAAATTCACCTTTTTTATTACCAGTTCAGCTATTTATGCTTAAAACTTCATGCAGTTTGATGAAAATTAGTCTTTTTTGGCAAAAATTCGTCTTTTTGGTAGAAAATAATTCTATTTGGTTAAAAATTTATCTTTTTGAATTTAAAATTATTCGGTTTTGTTTGTCAGTTCAACTATTTTATTAAAAATTTTGATGAAAAAGTATTTTTTTTCGTTAAAATTTCATTTCTGTAACTAAAAATTAAATTAATTAAATAATTATAAATATTAAATAATTAATTAAAAATTAAACTCCATATATTGTGGAAAATTGTTGTTTTTTTCGTGGAAAATTAATTTTTGTGACTGAAAATTGAACTGTTTTATTTTTTGTTGAAAATTTATATTTTTTGCCGAAAATTTAATTATTTTGTGAAAAATTCTTATTTTTTGTTTAAAACATAATTCTCTTGGTTAAAAATTCATCTTTTCGATTAAAAATTGAACTACTTACTTAAAAATTTATCTATTTTATTAGAAGTTCAAGCACTTTAATGAGAATTTTTCTTTTTTGATAAAAAATAAATCTTTCTTGTTGAAAATTAATCTTTTTCGGTTGAAAATTCAACTATGAGATGAAAATTTATTGATTTTATTGAAAATTATTTTGTAGGGTTGAGAGAGAGAGAGAGAGAGAGAGAGAGAGAGAGAGAGAGAGAGAGAGAGAGAGAGAGAGATATTTAAGAGTGCAAAGTTTCGGTTAAATAATCTTTTTTTTTTGTTGAAAATTCCACTATTTGTTGAAAATTTGAGTTTTTTTGATGAATTATACTCTTTTTTATTTAAAATAAAAAATTTTTTTTTTGAAATATTAATTTATAAATTTTTGTCTGAAAATTTATCTTGTTTAGTTGAAAATTTGGTTGAAAATTCATCTTTTTCTGTAGAAAATTAACTTTCTTCATTAAAACTCTATCTTTTTGGTTGGAAATATAACTATTTGTCTAAAAACTTCTCTGCTTTATTCAAAATTCATGTACTTTCTTCAAAATTCATCTTTTTAGTAAAGGAGTTAATCTTTTCGGTTAAAAAATCACCTTCTGCATTGAAAGTTGGAAAGTGGAAAATACTCTTCTTTGTGGAAAATTCATTATTTTGGTTAAATATTTATCTGTTCGGTTGAAAATTTAACTATTTGCATAAAAATTGATGTATTTTGTTGAAAATTATTCTTTTTTGGTTGAATGTTCATTCATCATTCATATTTTATGTTTAAAAATGCATTGGTTTGGATAAATTATTATTTTTTTTTAGTTGATGACTCAAATGTGTCTTGAAATTTATTATTTGTTTAAACATTAATGTTTTTTGGTAGAAATTAAATATTCTCGGTTCATCTTTTGGGTTGAAAATTATACTATTTGGTTAAAAATGTATCTAATTTTATTAAAAATTGATGTACATACTTGAAAGTTCGTCTTTTGGGTAGGAAATTAACACTCTTGGTTGAAAAGTGAATTTTTGGGTTGAAAATTCAACTATTTACTTAAAATTTTATCCGCTTTATTGAAAATTCATGTGTTTTGTTGAAAATTCCTCTTTTTAGTAAATATTAATCTTATTTGTGGAAAATTAATTAATTTAGTTGAATATTTATCTGTTTGGTTGAAGATTTAACTACTTGATTAAAAATTGATTTATTTTGTTAAAAGTTTTGTTTGTTTGTTAAATATTCATTCAGCATTCATGTTTTATGTTTAAAATTGCATCTGTTTGGTTAAATTATTATTTTTTTTTTTTTAAAATAATGTTTTTTGGTAGAAAATAAATATTCTCGGTTAAAACTTCATCTTTTGGGTTGAAAATTCTACTATTTGGTTACAAATTTATCTTATTTTCTTAAAAATTGATGTATATACTTGAAAATTCGTATTTTAGGTAGCAAATGAATCTTCTTGGTTAAAAAGTGACTTTTTAGGTTGAAAATTCAACTATTTACTTAAAATTTCATCCGCTTTATCTAAAATTCATGTGTTTTGTTGAAAATTCGTCTTTTTATTAAAAATTAATGTTCTTGGTGGACAATTCATTATTTTGGTTGAATATTTATCTGTTTGGTGGTACATTTAACTATTTGGTTAAAAATGTATGTATTTTGTTGAAAATTCTTCTTTTTTGGTTGAATATTCATTCATCATCCATGTTTTATATTTAAAAATGCATCTGTTTAGTTAAATTATTATTTTTTTTAGTTGAGGACTAAAATATTGCTTGAAATTTATCATTTGTTTGAAAATTAATCTTTTTTGGTGGAAAATAAATAGTCTCGGTTGAAACTTCATTTTTTTGGTTGCAAATGGAACTATTTGGATAAAAATTGATCTAATTTATGAAAAATTGATGTAATTTATTAAAAACTGATGTATATACTTGAAAATTCGTCTTTTGGGTAGAAAATGAACCATCTTGGTTGAAAAGTGACTTTTTGGGTTAAAAATTCAACTATTTCAATATCGTTTTGGTTAAAAAGTATTTTTTTTTTGTTGCCGACTCAAATATGTCTCGAAATTTATTATTTGTTTAAACATTAATGTTTTTTGGTAGAAATTAAATATTCTCGGTTCATCTTTTGGGTTGAAAATTCTACTATTTGGTTAAAAATGTATCTAATTTTATTAAAAATTGATGTATATACTTGAAAGTTCGTCTTTTGGGTAAAAAATTAATCCTCTTGGTTAAGAAGTGACTTTTTGGGATGAAAATTCAACTATTAACTTAAAATTTCATCTGCTTTATTGAATATTCATGTGTTTTGTTGAAAATTTGTCATTTTAGTGAAAATTATTCTTCTTTGTGGAAAATTCATTATTTTGCTCAATTATTTATCTGTTTGGTTGAAGATTTAACTATTTCGTTAAAAATTGATGTATTTTGTTGAAAATTATTCTTTTTTGGTTGAATATTCATTCATCATTCATATTTTATGTTGAAAAATGCATCGGTTTGGTTAAATTAATTTTTTTTTAGTTGATGACTCAAATATTGCTTGAAATTGATCATTTGGTTGAAAATTAATCTTTTTTGGTGGAAAATAAATAGACTCGGTTGAAATTTCATCTTTTGGGTTGAAAATTCAACTATTTGGGTAAAAATTGATCTAATTTATTAAAAATTGGTGCATATAATTAAAAATTCGTCTTCTGGGTAGAAAATTAATCTTCTTGTTTGAAAAGTGACTTTTTGAGTTAAAAATTCAACTATTTACTTAAAATTTCATCCGCTTTATTGAAACTTTATTTGTTTTGTTAAAAACACATAAAGTTAAAGATTTAAATATTTGGATAAAAATTGATGTATTTTGTTGAGAATTATTCTTTTTCGGTTGAATATTCATTCAGCATCCATGTTTTATGTTAAAAATTGCATCGGTTTGGTTAAATTATATATTTTTTTAAGACGAGAACTCAAATATGTCTTAAAATTTATTATTTGTTTGAAAATTAAAGTTTTTTGGTAGAAAATAAATATTCTCGTTTGAAACTTTATTGTTTGGGTTGAAAATTCAACTATTTTGTTAAAAATTTATATAATTTATTAAAAATTGATGGGTAGAAAATTGTGGGTAGAAAATGAACCCTCTTGGTTGAAAAGTGACTTTTTGGGTTGATAATTCAACTATTTACTTAACATTTCATCCGCTTAATTGAAAATTGATTTTTCTGTTAAAAATTCTGCTTTTTTTGGTTAAATATTCATTCATCATTCATATTTTTTTTTTAAAAATGCATTGGTTTGATTAAATTATTATCTTTTTTAAGTTGAGGAATCACATATGTTTTGAAATTTATTATTTGTTTGAAAGTTTATCTTTTTTGGTAGAAAATAAATACTCTCGATTGAAACTTCATCTTTTGGTTTGAAAATTCAACAATTTGAATAAAAATTTATTTAATTTATTAAAAATTTATGTATATACTTGGACATTCACCATTTAGGTAAAAAATTAATCTTCTTGGTTGATAATTCATCTTTTTCGTTGGACATTCAACTATTTCGTTAAAAATGAATCTATTTTGTTAAAAAATCAATATTTTTACTTAAAATGCAACATTAAATGTAAAACTATTGAAATTGAATTGAATTCATTTCCCCATTTTTGTGACCAATCTTTTCATTTCCCCTGTTTGACCCTGTTTGATCATTTTGAGCAGTGAATCGATACAGTTGAATATGTTCTTTTTTTGCCTCTTTTTGTAATTAGGGGAAAAGGTCCTTCCCCTGATCCAAGAATCCAATAATCCAATAATCCAAGAATCCAAGTATACTGTGAATTCTGTAAATAATATATTCTTCCTTAATTTATTGAACTAATTCAGATGCGAGTACTCTAGTTTTAATATTCAACGCAGCTCTCCACTGTCCAAGTATGCACGCCCTGTTCACCGAACATGCGGCAAAACATTATTTATATTTACGCGACACAATTCCCCACCTTGTGCCGAGATTGAGGCCAGTGCTGACCAGCGGATCCGGTTTTGGAAAAGAGGAAATCGAAGATGAGGAATCGAGAGATCGAAGAGGACGGGAATTCCTCGAGAGGATGGTGACTGGCGTCGAGAGGGCGAAACCGGGCGGGAAAGTCTACACCCAACTGTTGGAAGCGGCTTCGGTGGACGTGGAGCGTCTGGCGGAAATGGACCGACAAATGGAAGGAGCTGCTCGATTCACGGCTCTCTACATCAAGTGCCTCCTGCTGATTCGATCGATCGTCAAGGATTTTTCCCAGTCGCCCTTACCCTCCGGATCTGGGACCAATGCTTCCAGCAATATCTCGCTTCTCCTGCAGCATGCCCAAAAGTGAGTTTACAAATTTTCACAATTTTAACGTTTTTACAATCTTTTCATTGACACTGTTTATCACCTTTTTTTCTAGCGATTACACTATATTAACACTATTTGAAGATGTGAAACAAAAGATTTAGAAGCTTTTTAAGAATTTTTTAATGGTTTCAAGAGAAGAAAAATTTTTGTATTAACATTTCTGGGAAAATTAAAATGTTTTTTTCCAGGGTTTTTTATTTTACCAAAGTTTTAATAGAATATTTAAAAATATTAGTTAATTATCAAAAAGAAATCTGGAAGATTTGTAGGCAATTTTGTTGTTAATTTTAGGAAAAAATCGAATCGTTTTAAAAAGATGATTTAGAAGTTTGGTTTTAAATTTCAAAAGCAAAATGTAGATTTTTATAAATTTCGAAATAAAAAGTTCAACTTTTTAAAAGAGAGTTTGAAAAATTTGCAGGTAATAAAAATTTTTTCTTAAGGTTTCTTAAGATTATTAATTGAAAATAATTTTAAGAGATTATTTAAAAATACTTTAAAACATTGCAAAAGATTTCCGAAATTGTTTTTATTGACAG
Source organism: Druon quercuslanigerum (assembly GCA_010014905.2). Lineage (NCBI taxonomy): Eukaryota > Metazoa > Arthropoda > Insecta > Hymenoptera > Cynipidae > Druon > Druon quercuslanigerum. The sequence goes on from JAAAKG020173455.1 coordinate 20,143, forward strand.
TATTTGTCACGTTTTTTGAGCGATTACACAATTTTGCTATTATTTCGAAAAAATTACACGCAATACACTACTGTCTCACATTTTTTCGCTAATGCCATTATTTCTTAACTTCTCTTAAAAAATATTTTTGAACTTCTCACTAATTGGCTACATGTTTTTGGTTGATTGGTTCACCAGGGGCTGTCCAAAATGTTAAATTTTCAAGCAAAGTACAATAAGTTACATAATTTTCCACAAAAAAGTGGAATTTTCTAACAAGTTGTTGAATTTTCAAGCCAAAGATAGGACTTGGAAGTATCCTTTCAAATGAACTAAAAATTAAAAGAATGTGGCCCCAGCCCTTTTTCACCAATCGATACTTTTTCATTTTTTTAATGTATAATCTTGTATAATCTTCATCATTTCGTTTCAATTTTTTTAATTTCGTTTTATCTCAAGTTTTAGGTTGAAAATTGATCTTGTTGGGTGGAAAATTCAACCTCTTTGGTAGAAAATTCAATTAATTGATGAAAATTAAAATTTTCGTTGGAATTCCATATTTTTGGGTTCAAAATTCAACTTTTTTCCAGAAAATTTGCCTTTCTGGCTTGAAAATTTTCCAATTGGCTAATAATTCCAATTATTGGTTAAAAACGAACTTTTCAATTGAAAATTTAACGGTTTTGTAGAAAATTAGTCCTTTTTGTTTAAAAATTTAACATTTGGGTGAGATTTTTTTCTTTCTGGTCTTAAAAATCTTGTTATGTTGAAACTTCATCTACGTCTTTGGAAATTCAACTATATTTAGTTTAAAATTTGTTCATTTTTTGGTTGAAAGATAATCTTTTTGGCTGGAAAATTCAACCACTTTGGTAAAAAAGTTAACTAATTGATTAAAATTAAAATTTTCGTTGGAATTTCATATTTTTGGGTTCAAAATTTAACTTTTTTCCAGAAAATTTGCCTTTCTGTCTTGAAAATTTTTCAATTGGCTAATAATTCCAATTATTGGTTAAAAACGAACTTTTCAATTGAAAATTTAACGGTTTTGTAGAAAATTAGTCTTTTTTGTTTAAAAATTTAACATTTGGGTGAGATTTTTTTCTTTCTGGTCTTAAAAATCTGGTTAGGTTGAAACTTTATCTAGGTCTTTGGAAATTCAACTATATTTAGTTTAAAATTTATTAGCTTTTTGGTTGAAAAATAATATTTTTTGTTGGAAAATTCAACCGCTTTGGTAGAAAATTCAATTAATTAATTAAAATTAAAATTTTTGTTGGAATTACATATTTTTTGGATCAAAACGTAACTATTATTGTAGAAAATTTGCCTTTCTGGCTTGAAAATTCACCAATTGGCTAAAAATGCCACTATTTGGTTAAAAATAAACTTTTAAGATGAAAATTTAACTGTTTTGTAGAAAATTGATCTTTTTTGTTTAAAAATTCATCAATTCGGATGAAATTTTTTTCTTACTTCACCGAAAAATAATTTTTAGTTGAAGATTTATTTCTTTGGTTTAAAAAAAAAACTTTTGGTTGAAAATTCATATTTTTGAGTTGAAAATTGAACAATTTTGTTGATAATTTGCCTTTTCGGCCGAAAAATTTAACACTTTGACAGAAAATTAAGCTCTTTCATTGGAAATTTGGTTGAGGTTTCATCTTTGTGGTTCAAAATTTATTAATTTTTTTTAGTTGAAAATTTGTATTTTTATTTGAATGATAAAATGTTAAAAATGTAATTCAACTGTTTTATGTTTTTTTTTGAAAATTTAACAATTTTGAGAGAAAATTTATCTGGTTTGTAGTAAATTGTTTCTTTGGGTGGAAAATTCAACAGTTTAACTGAAATTTTTTTCTTTCTTGACAAACAATTTTTTGTTTGGTTGACATTTTAACTATTCTGTTGAACATTTATCTGTTTAGTTTGAACATTCAACATTTGCTTTTGAAATTTAACAGTTTAAAAAAAATCGGATTTTTGGTTCAAAAATTTAACAATTTGAATTAAAATTTATATATTTTATTCAAAATTCGTCTTTTTGGTATCAATAAACTTTTTCGGTCAAAAAGCAACCTTTTCTTCAAAATTAATCAGTTTTTGTAAATAATTGTTAAAGCAAATTACAAGAAATTATATAAAGTTTCCACAAAAAAAGTTGAATTTTCAAGCCAAAGAGATTAATTCTCGACAAAATAGTGGCATTTTCAACCTGGAAATGCTAATTTTCACTAAAAACAGTAATAGTTGATATTTAAATTAAAAAATATTTTAATATTGAAAATTCATCTCTTCATTGAAAAAATAACTTTTTAACTCTAAAATTTAACTATTAAGTTTTTGGTCGACTGCTTATATTTTTTAGTTAAAAATTAATGTGTTTTGTTAAATTTTTTTCTTTAGAAAGTTTTCTTCTTAGTTGATAATTCATCTTTTTGGATTGAAAATTCAATTATTCTAGTTAAAGATTTATCATTTTAGTTGAATATTCATGTTTTTGGTATAAAATTAAACTATTCTAGATGATTCTTTATTTTAATTTAAAATTTATCACTTTGCTTGAAAATATAACTATTTTGTTGAAAATTAGTTTTTTAGAAATTATTTTTCTTTGTGATTAAAATTTTTTTTGTTTCAAAGAAAATCTAACTGTTCCAATTGATGATTCCATTATTTGAGTTTAAAAATTCATCTCTTAAATTGAAAATTATGTTATTCTAGTTGAAGATTCATCATTTTAGTTCAAAATTTATCAGTTTTGTTGAAAATTAATTTTTTTGTAAACTCAATATTTAACTATTCCATTTTTCGTTGAAAAATAATCTTTTTTCGTTAAATATTCAACTATTTTGTAAAAATAGTTCTTTTGCAGTTGAAAATTTATGTATTTTATGGAAAAATGGTATTTTCTTCGTAGAAAATTAATTTTCTTGTTTAAAAATTTCTTTTTATTGTTAGAATGCAAGTATTCCAGTAAAATATTTATCATTTTAGTTAAAAATACAAATTTTGGTTAAAAATAAAACTGTTGGGGTAAAATTTAAACTCTTTTGTTAAAAATTCATTTTTTTGGTTAAATTTTTTTCTTTTTATTAACGGAAATGACATTTTTTAAACTGCAAATTCAACTATTCAATTTTTTTTGGAAATTGATCTTTTTAATGCATATTCTAAATTGATTGTTTAAAAACAGATGAATATTAAACCAAAAATGAAATAGTTAAATTTCCAGTTCAAAAATCATTTTCAATAAAAAGAAAACAAATTTTCGACAGGACTGTTGAATTTTCAAACAAAAGAGAGGAATTCTCGGCAAAACAGTGGAATTTAAACCTGGATATACTAATTTTTACCAAAACTTGCAATAGTTGATATTTAAACGAAAGAAGATTTCTGTATTAAATAAAAAAAGAGTTGAATTGAACCAAAAAGGATGGATTTTAAAGCAAAGAACTTTCAACAAAATTCATTAATTTTTAACCAAATCGTTGAATTTTGTAACAGAATCTTTGATTTAAGATTTAAGAATATTTTTTATTCAAAATAAAAAAAAATATTTTTCTTTAGTTATTAACTATATTATATTTTTGGCTGAAAAATTTTTTTTTAGCAGAAATTTCATCTTTTATTACTAAAATTGCAAGTGTTTGGTTTAAAATAAAAATATTTTTTGGTTGCAGATTAAACAATATAATTGATCATTTGTCTTTTTTGTATAAAATTCATGCATTTGGTTAAAAATTCACTTATTTGGTTGACAAATAAGTTTTCTGTAGAAAATTTATATATTCGGGTTAAAAAATTAAACTTTTTATGTAAAAAGTTCGTCTTGTTTGGAAAATATTTAATGTTTTTTGGTTCAAATTACAACTGGTTAAAAATTAATCTTTTTTGTTGAAGATTCAACTTATTTGTTCAAATTTCGTCTTTTTTATTAGAATTTTTGAATTTTTGGTTGATCTTTTTAATTAAAAATTTATCTTTTGGTAATAATTTTAGTTGAAAAATCGTTTTTTGTTGTTGAAATATGAATTAATTGATTTTGTTGTAGGTAATTCATCTTTTTGTTTCAAAATTCGATTATAAGGTTAAAAATTCATCTTTGCAGGCTAAAACTTCAACAAAATTGTGTTAAAAATTGAACTATTTGGTTAAAAATTTAATTATTTCTTTTCAATTAAATTTAAATTAGCTTAAAATTAGATAAATCTGTGAAATTTTAGCCAATTTAATTTAAAATAAAAATATTTTTTGGCTTACATGTAGATTTTTCAATTTTTTATTAGGAATTTATCTTTTGTGCTTGAAAATTTAAGTACTGATTTAAGGATTCATTTTTTTTAGTTAAAGATTCATGATTTTAGTTTTTTATTTAAAATTAATATTTAAAAAAGCAAAATAGTTTTTTTTTAAATATTAATTTTAAATAAAAAACTATTTTGCTTAAAATACGTTTTTTTCGAGAAGAATTAAATTTTTAAGAGAAATTTAAACTATTCTATTTTTGGTTGAAAATTTATTTTCTCCACCTTTCTTCAATTGTTATTTTTTTCTTTAATAAAATGAAAAGTAAAGTAGCCTGGAAGTATGATTTTTAATTTTCAATTTATTTCATGCTTTTTTGGCATAAATGATTTTTTCATTAAAAAAAAAATATTTCTGCTCGATCATAAATTAAAAATGTATATTTTTGTTTTAATGAAATTAAAAATATTTGGCTGAAATTGACATTTTTTACTTAAAAATTCAACTATTTTTTTTTGAAAATTTATGCACTTTGTGTAAAAATTCGTCTTTTTTATAGAAATATAATCTTTATGTTTAAAAATTGCTCTTTCATCGTTCAAAATTGAACAATTTGAAATTTAACCTTCTTGACGGTTGAAAATTCAAGCATTCCAGTTAAATTTATATCATTTTAGTTTTTTAGTAAATTTTTACATGGGATTGTAATTTTTCATTTTTTTTGTTGAAAATTGATCTTTTTCGTTAAAAATTTAATTTTAAAATTAGTTAAAAAACTTTTTGTCTTTATTCGTGGACATCTAATCTTTTTGGTTGAAAATGCAACTGTTTTGCATAAAATTTGTCGTTTGGCGTGAAAGTTTAACAGTTTGAATACAATTTTTGGTTAGTCTTGACTGAACAATTTTTATTTGTTGAAAATTATTCCTTTTTATTGGAAATTTGGAATTTTGGGTTAAAAGTTTAATGGCTCGGTTAAAAATTGTTTTTTTAACATTCATCTTTTTTATTTAAAAAATGATCCTATTAGTTGAAAATTCAACTCTTGGTTGCAAAAGTTAATTATTTTGTTCAAAAATCGGTTTTTTTGTTGTTAAAATATGAATGAATTTATTTTGTTGTTGATTTGTTTTTTTTTGTTGAAAATTAATTTTTAAAATCAAAAATTTAACTTTTCCATTTAAAGATTCATAATTTCGTTTTAAAATTCATCTAATTGGTTAGAAGTTTAACTTCTTCGTTGAAAACGGATGTTTTGTTGTTAAAAAATTAACTTTTGAAACTAAAAATCCGACTATTCCATTTTTCGCTGAAAATTGATTTTTTTTAAATTGAAAATTCAACTACTTGCGTAAAAGTTGAACTACTTTGTTAAAAAATAATATTTTTTAAAAAGATTCATATCTTGGGTTAGAAATTGAACTATTTTATTGAAAATTCGTTCTTTTTTAATTTGAAATTAATTTTTTACTTGAAAATGTAATTTTTCCCTTTTTTATTGGAGATTCATCTTACTAGTTAAAATTCATATTTATTATTAGAAAACTAATCTTTTTGCTTGAAAATTCAACAAAAAATTTATCTTTTGGCTTGAAAACTTAACGTTCGTCTTTTTTATTAGAAAATTTGAATTTTGTGATTAAAGTTGAACAGCTCTGTTGAAAATTCTTTTTTTGTTCTTAAAGATTTATTATTTCAATTGAAAATTCATCCTTTTGCCTGAAAATTTGTCTTTTGTTTAAAGTTTAACTAATTTGTTAAAAATCCATGTTCTTGGTTGCAGATGTATAATTTTAGTTAAAAATTAACTATTTAGTTGAAAATTTAACTTTTTTTGTCCTTT
>JAAAKG020173466.1:0-27086 GCA_010014905.2 Druon quercuslanigerum
TAAAATCTACTGATTTTTTCTCAAATCTTTTACATTAAATTATTCTTTACAGTTAGTCTGTTTGGACACGTTGAATTGTTGGAGTCTTTGAGATCCACCACCAAAGTTAAGCAGCGCATTAGTCTGTTATATTGGGATGGGGGCCGTCTTACCAAACGGGAGTGTAATAATCAGCTTTTAAGCTGCCTTAAGTCTCGAATTAATAATTAAAATAATATTATTATTTTAGATTTGTATAAAACTTCAAATTTGTATAAAGTTTTACAATTAAAAAATCTTAAATAATTTTATTAAACACTTGCAGCATTTTGAGAAATTTCCACGACAATCAGGAAGCAAAGCGAATTTAAAACTATACCACGTTCCTAATTCTGTATCTACAACCTATATAACCTGAAGATATACACTAGTTCAGATCAGAACATGCAGCAAGTGATCGGTATCACAAAACAGTTTTCCAATGATCCACATGGAGTTGGGACGAGATAAATGGAGAACAGTGTATTTAACCAGAGGAGAAATAGGGACCGCAAATCTAGAGAACGATGTCAATAATGACATCGAGGCAATGGCTAATGCAGAGTCATATAAATAGGTATTCAGCATCCGATAGTTAAGAAAAGCCTAACGACTGCCTTCACTACAAGACTCAGCTTGTTTCTGAAGAGATCTCTTGACTCAGCAGACAAGAACAGGACAATATACACCTAATATAACATCCCTGTTCCTCATGTACACATTTGGTCTCATCAAACCGACCTTGAAAGGTTAAGCGGCACCATCCGCTTAGAAATGATGAAGCACCGTACACAGCACAGTAATTCGGCGATTCAAAGGGTAGTTCTACTACAAAACAGAGGATTTAGGGGCATTGTATATGCCAAGAATTTGTGTAAGTCACAAATGACAGTTTCGAGACTATTTTAACAGCAAGCGAGCTGTTGAGCTGCACAACACCTCCTGTAAAGCGAGTCTTCATTGCACGCCCTTGAATTCGACCTTAGAGGAGGCCTTGACTATTAGGCTAGAAACCATAGAATAATTATAAGAGCAATGTAGACAAAAAACCGTCCAAGACACGAGTACCCGAAAACGTTGCATCAGCATGAAGTGGATAGTAAGGCATCCAATATTTGGCTAAAAAATTACCTCCTGTATCCAGAAACGAAAGGATTCGTCAGTGCGATTTAGGACAGGACTACCAGCACCAGAAATGATTGCAAACACGTGTTACATCAAGATGTGGTTGACTGGTTCCGATTACGTGGAGATACCAACATCATCGACATTGCTTGTCCACTCAACCGGCATTTGCAATCAGCCCATACAAAAAGATTCATAAGTATATCGAGCTAAGGCATGAATTAAGTACAAAATGGAGCAATGCAAAACATGCATCTATTCATCCTATTGTGCTGAACATCTTGAACATTTAGGAGTAACTAGGGTGCTGGTAGCATCTCAGAAGGCGGTTTTATTAAACATCTGGCGCATTGTAAGAAACTTTCTCGGACATCAGGAAGGAAGCGACTAAAAACCTCTGGTGTGGCAGATGGTAGCTCCAAGAAACATCCAGAGGCGACTATTATCACCCTCAACCTTCGCAGCCGCTGTGTAAGGACAACAGCGTTCAAAGATGAACTCCAAAATACAACATGCACATTATTTTGTACCTGTAAAATCATCGCAAAGGATTACAAACATAGTATTAAATTAATTTGTAACACCCTTATATCATTAGGTACTTGACTAAGTCCGTGGGTGATGATGAAAACCAGATTCAAAAAATCCGAGATCAAGTTAAGAAAAATGCATGAATGATTCGTATAAATAGTTCATGGAAATAATATAACTTCTTTTTGCAACGCCCAAATTGAAAATACACCCTTCATGCCTCTCAATGATATGCAAAGTGTTTCAATCCAGCACAATATGCGAGAATAATATAGACGCATATGCACTTTGAAACACATCTATTTATTAAACAAACGCGCATACGAACATAGAGCTCAGTAACTTATTTTTCGCCTGAGAAAATTTGTTGTGCCCTTATTGTATCCAGGCCTTTATATTTGGGATCCCTCATGCTGGGTTTTAGCCAAATTTGTATATAATTTCAATGAAGAATCGTTTAGAATATTTTAGGCTTTCAAAAAAATGTTTTAATTTTATTGTGCATCGTTTTTTATTGAGAAAAGAGTCGTGGCTTTTATAGTTCTCATAAATAAAAAAGTATGTTTTGATAAATACATACAGATATATTTTTGGGATGGAGAAATCATAATTGAAAAGTTTTCGACGACAAAAATGTATTACTTTTTCTTCTCACGCCGGGAGTAAATAGGGAAATATTTTTGCATCTAGATAGAAAATTGTACAAGCCAGACAAATTTAGTGCTCAAATTTAGATTGAGGGCGAAAAACTGCAGAGGAAATAGCATTTTTGTTATTTTTTGCAATATATGTCAGTATAATTGAGCAAGACCTTCAATTTACCTAGATTTATCCTAGCTTTTGGTGTATGAATTTGTCTTTACGAGCTTCAACACATAAGAATATGACACCCGTACGTTTATTCTTCCGTATACTGATATGATAAAAATAATGTCCAGAATATCCCTAGGATTTCCCCTATTTTCTGCATCCACGCGAAAACTGAGAAGTGTAGGAGAAATTCTAAAACCAGATTTGGCTTCAGCGGCTTAAAATCCATAAGGGTAGCCTAGTCACTTGTCTCGTGCAGACAAATTTGTTTTGCGGACCCGTGCTATCAATTTGGATACTACTTTCCGACGCGTAAAATAAAAAGTGCATACATTTTTTTACAATTTAATTATTGGGAGATGATTGAACAGTATAAATTATTTTTCACTTGAATAGAAAAATTATTCAAACTTTTACCTTGCTTTTACCAAGTTTTTTTAAATTTCATGCCCATGTACTCATTTCTGTTTTTTGTTTTTTACCTTGCTATGTTGAAGGTATATTTTCCATTTAAAAATAGATTGAAAAAGCGCCACATGTTTATTAAATTACTTTTTACAAAGCCAAAGCTGATACACGATAATCTAACATTTAAAAATTCTGATAATTTGAGGTAATGTTTTAATCCTGAAGGGTACCGATAATTTGATTTTTACTTATTTTTAAGTTTTATCAAAGACTCCTTCAAATCGCAGATGAGGAAAATGAATGGAAGAGAAAAAGCATGCTCAATTCTGATGAAAAAAGTAGGACAGTAAAATGCGAGACGAGGTTTAACCGGCAAACTGCAAAGTAGAGACGATGGTTGACATAAGCTCTCAGGTTGTCAGAGCAGATTAAGGAGGGAAAAAGTACCACGAGCGTCAAAATTAACGAGGCAGGTTGAATTACAAAGGAAGGTTAATCAACGAACGTACAGGGTACATGTTACACGTTTGTAACCGAGCTGATTTCTTGCATCCCCTTTTTCCTCTTTTCCTCTTTTCCTCTTTTCCCATCCTTCCCTTATCCTTATATTTAGTTTTACGTCTTCCTCAGAGGATTTTACGAGCGTGGCACGACGTTGGCCTAAAACGGCTAGAACGAAGTCGCTCTACGATAATCTCACGGGTATACATTGTAGACCGGTGCGGAACTCATGCTTATTTTGAACGTGCGACATCCCAAGTTAAAATTTTCTCGTAGCCTGATATTTTGCTTCTTATTTCAGCAAAGCTTATAATCGAGTTTCTACAAAGTTGGATGTATTTGACATTTAAAGCAACAAACATTTTGTGCGATAATCGTATGTGTAGACTCAATATTATTATAAGTCGAATTTCGATTTGAATAGAATTTCCCTCGTTTTGTTCGTTTTGTTTGATCGTTTGATTTCTGAGTAACTACTTAGTAATATTAATTAATTTTTTTAAACTTTAACACGCTCTTTCAATTTAAACCAGTGTAATTTAATCGGGCATCAGTGAAAAATAATGAGAAACAAAATTTTATTTACTGAAATAACAGTGATTTTCATTAATTCTCGTTGATAAAAAGTTTGAGGACATAATTTTATTACAGATTAGGGTAGCCGCTTTAATTTTTAACATTTTCTGACTTTTAGCTGATTCATCATTGAATAAATTTTTATTCATCCGACCATTAATATTTTAGAAACAAAAATTTAATCTTCTAACAGTTACATCTTCTATCTTCTATCTTCTTCTATCTTCTAACAGTAACAAAAAATTAATATTGTCTAACCCAAAAAGTAACTCATAGGGAAGAGAAAATATTACTATGAAATTCATAAAAACTCAAAGTAAATTTTTAAAAAAGTAATTAAATTCAGCACATTGGAGATAAGTATAGAAAAACTCAAAAAATTCAAAAGAACTTCATGAAATTTGCAAGGATCCAACATGAGTTTAGAAGAATTCAGGTTCAATTTAATATGAATTTAAACAAACTGCACAAAAATTGAAAATCTCTTCCAGTCTTTGAAATCCTACGAAATCCTACTAAACTCCTCACATCTTGCAAATAAATTATTTGAAAGCAATCAAAATATTATAAAATCCCATTTAATTCAGTAAAATCTGATATTTCCTGAAATCCTGAAAAAAATTATTAAGGCACCTTGAGAGCTTCTAGAAAATCCCTCAAAATAATGGAAATTCTCGGAAATCTCATAAAATTTATTGGAATCTTTTAATATCATAAAACCACATAGATTTTAAAACTGTTTAAACCATTAAAAAATTTTTAATCTCTTTAAAATTATTTAATCTTTTAAATATTTTTCGCATTTTTTAAAAAATCCAAAAAAATATCAAATCGTCTTTGAAAAAACTTGAAATAATTTAAATAAATCAAATAACTCCTTAGAAGCTTTTAAAATTTTATAAAATATTTCAAATACCTTGATTCTTTTGTAAGCTCTTGAAAATGGTTTAGAATCATTTAAAATGCCTAAAAATCTTTAAAATTCTATGAAATTGCTTAAAATTGTGAACAAATGAAAATGGATTTCAGTATTTAAAAATACCCTCAAATTATTAAAATTTTTAAAAATTTTTTTAAAAAATTTTTTAAAAATTTAAATTTTTAAATCCTATAAAATCTTTCGAAATTTTTTTAAGTTTTTAAAAATTTCCTAAAATCTTAGAAAATTGATTAGAACATCTTGAGAGCGTTTCAAATCTCTTAAAATAATATAAATCCTCGAAAATCTGATAAAATCTCCTGGAATATCTTTAACTATCCTAAAATCTTATAGGTTCTATAGAATCGTTTCATATCTTTCAAATTCTTTAAACCCGCATGAAAGTTTTTTTCAATTCCTTGAAATCATTAAAATCCTTGGAAATTGCTTGAAATTTTTTTAATTTCCTTAAAACGCCTTGAAATCTTGCGAAATACACTAAAATATTTAAAATTATCTGAAATATTTTTAAATCTTTTGAAGCCTCTTAGAGCTCTTAAAATTCCTTGAAATTAAAAAAAACATATTATTTGAATAGAATTCGAAAAAATTTGGAAATTAAATAGAAAATTAAAATAATACTTATTTTTTATATTAAATTTTTATTATCGACTAAATCTTTATATAAATATAGATAAAGAATTAGCCGAAAAATATAGTAGATATTGAAAAATTGCATTTTCATTATTTTCAAATTGAAACCACATTTCTCCTTTGAAAATAAGATATGTATACCGGGTTTATAGCTCAGACTGCAGCATATAAATAACGGTCTATCTATCATTCAAAAGACATTCAGAATTCAGCTCATCCTTTAAACTTTAGATGTCCCTGGGATATTGCGTGTGATATTGTGAATTGTATACAAAAATATCAGGATTCACTTATTCATTAATTGGAAGCAATTTGACCTTCAAAGCCATCGTGTAAATTACATAGGCCAACAGAAATTAACTTGTTTTGTACCCAAAGTCTGGACTAAGCCACCCCCGAAGGATATTACAGTTCCAAAAATGCATCCGTGGTTTAAATTTTTCCTATGCGTTAGGATTTCGTTATATCTAAACATATAATTAAAAAAATTGTAATTTAAAAAATTTATTATTTAAAACAATATAACAGGACCAGCGATTGTTTACAAAGGACCCCGCACAATTTTCATTAAAATTCGGCCCCAGTCAAATTGGCTGAAATAGCGATATAATATAGTTTAAAGTCTCCTAATCAAAAATTCCAAATGGATACTAGTCCAAAACATCAAATGTTTTCGAGATAGGTGGAGCTGAATGAGAAAAATATGACCACAAGCGAATCTAATATCCCGCTTGAAACTTGAAGATGAGGTGCAGATTTTTCAATAAACTGTGATCAGCACAATCACTGACAATACTAAAAACACTGGTAAGACCAATCCAGTTAATAAGGGCAACAAAATGGCGCTGTCCTGGTAATCATAGGCGAAATCATGGCGCTGTACTGGAAATGTAAATACTATCCGAATTATTAAAGGTGGAAGAGAGTTCAGTCAATGAATGCAAGACTGTAAATCAGTTCAATTATCAAAGGCAAAGCCAGTCCGGCTACTAAAGAAAATGTAAAAAGACTACCCTGGTAATGTGAGAATTTTTCCAAATAATCAAGGCAAAAGACATTCTGGACTACCAAAGATATTTTGTATTATTAGTCCAGTCGGTTAAGACATTACTATAAATCAGTCCATCTAACAAAGGCAAGACATGTTATAAGGCCAGTCGGTTAAGACAAGACTATAAACCAGTCAAACCAAAAAATGCAATACATATTATTAGTACAGTCGGTTAAGACAATACTGGACTTATAACAAGGCATGCCTTTGTTGGTTGGACTGATTTATAGTCTTGTCTTAACCGGCTGGACTAATACCATGTCAATTTGTTGGTTAGACTGATTTATAGTCTGGTCTTAACCGACTGGACTAATAACATGTCTTCTGTTTGTTAGTTGGACTGATCTATAGCCTTGTCTTAATTATCTGGACTACAAAATATCTTTGGTAGTCCAGAATGTCTTTTGTCTTGATTATTTTAAAAAATCTTCCATTTGCCGGGGCAGCCCCATTACATTGCCTTTAGTAGCTGGACTGGCTTTTCCTTTGATAAATGGACTTATCTACAATCTTGTTTTCATTGACTGAACTGTCTTCCACCTTTAATATGTCGAATGCCTATTATTGCCAGTAGAGCGCCATTTTGTTTCCCTAATTAGTTGGACTGGTGTTATCACTCTTTCTAGTATTGTCAGTGATTGTGCTGCTGATCACAGTTTATTGAAAAATCTGCACCTCATCTTCAAGTTTCAAGCGGGAAATTAGATTCGCTTGTGGTCATATTTTTCTCGTTCATATGATTGATATGTAAAACGATTAGATAACAACTCGGTGCAACACCTTTATGTATAAATAAATAATTCCTTCTTAAACTTTCTTCCGTGTAAAATGATAATTTCGGATGAATTGCCCATAAACGCTTTCTGCCCTCGACCTGACGCTAGCTTCAACAAAGTTATTTATGTTCTACGTCGCGAAGTTCTGATGCGTAAAACATTGCTCGTAAAATATGAGTGGGGTTCGGACCTAGAGCGTCTCATCTTTAGCGTCGCGACTCGACGATCGCTTGGCTTACAATTGTGCTTTTATTGGCTAAGGATACCAATTTTTAAATCTACTTTTATTACTTCTCACACCTGCGACTTCTGGAGATAAGGATCTTTTTCATCAAACTTCGAATCCTACTAAGTTGGAAGTGTTCATATCAAAAAGTCTTAAAAGTGAAGAACATCAAGACTCTAGAAATATTTTTCTTCTGGACTTGTAGGTTAAAAATATAATCAAGCAAGAAAAGGTTGAATAATTGAAGTTTCGAAGGAAAGTTGGGAGGATCTAAAATGTTTTTTTCACATTTTTCTAAATCTCCTTTTCTTACTAGGTGTTCTTTATCGTGGTGTATAAATCCTAAAATTTAATCCATCAAAGAAAAAATCTTACTTCTGTTACAGATTTAATTTTGTTAACCTAAAATAAAACGTATTTTTCTTGTTTTTAACATGCTTTTTATCTTAAACCACTGAGTTTAACTACCCAAAATAGTATATGTATTATTTGTTCATTTTATATACATTTTTTAAGTCCTGTTTCTTAAAACAATACCTGTAACAATAATTAAATGCTCTATAATTAATTTTCAGATCAAACACTGTATAGTTCATATGGGGCTCTAAAATCTTAGCACAGATAAGCTCGACAAGATTTTTTCATTAGTAAATGGAATAAAAAATATACTCTAAAAAAGTCTTGTTGTATGTGCAGTAGAAAAATATTTTTATAAGAGTTTTAATTTAGGAAGTGCTTACCCTAGGGTGCCTAAAAATAGTGTATTTCTTCATCAAAAGGAATAAATTAAGGGCGTAAAATTCACAAAATTCCAAAACACATTTTTAGCATTATATTTTCGGTGCAGATTTCCCCTTTCTCTAAATATTTCTAATTTTTAAATATTTCTTTCAAATGTCTAGTTACTTCGGTAGACCGTTGAGATTTTAAATTACGAGCATCACTCTGAAAATGTAAATTAAAATTTCATGAAGAGATGCAATTTCTCTGTAATATGCAAATTCGCAGCTATCGTTAATAAGGCTATGATTAATTACTACAATAATGACGTGACTCTATAATGGTAGAAACAATTAGTTTGCAGTAATGGTATCGTTTGAGTATTTCAATTAAATTTCAAGATGAGATAATTTACAACAAAGGGTCAGAGGGTCAAGAATTACTATTGTGAACATTAAAATTTTAATTTACTAAGATTATTCGAATATGTACATTCTACGTATTTCTAATTTTTCTCAAAGAAAATAGAAAAATTGCCAATAATATTTTATTCTAAGCTGAAAGTGTAAAATTGTTTTAGAAAAAATCAGCACTGGTAGGAATTGAACACAAGTCTTTGGAGCCGTAGAACGGAGATCTTTTTTGTAATAAAACAAATTATGAGATTTAGGAATTTTATCATCCTCATAAATTTCAGCGCATATGATGTGATTCGGCACTGAATTTCATATTTTGAGGGCATGTGACAAACTCAAACACCTATATTACCGACCTCACTTCATCTATTCATTGAATTTTTTTGACCTGAAAACTTTTTTTATGTAAAATATGGGCCTGAAACTTCAAGAAATGATACAGCCGCCAGTAAATTACTTTTTTGTCCGACCCCCTTTGAAAACGCGCCATTGCATGTACGTGAAGCTGGCGTAATATGGCTACTTACAGCACAGTGGCCTTCGTACGTGCGGACTTCGCGGGGAGGAAAGTTAAATGTAAAACTGTAGAGGGGAATGGGGAAAATGAAAGGGGGAAGGGGAAAGGAAGCCGGTAAAGGGGATTGGAAAAGAGATAAGAAAAATTTGAAAGGGGAAATGAGAAAAGGTAAAGGGAAAGGCAAATGGTAAAGGGCAAATGGTGAAAAGAGAAAAAGAATGGGGAAAGGGAAGGGGAACATGAGAAAGGGGACCGGCTGAAAGGGGAAAAGTGAAAAGGGGAAGAGAACTGGTAGAGGGGAATGAGAAAAGGAAAAAGAAAATAGGAAAGGGAAAATGTTGAAATGACGAACTAAGAGAGATACAGACGGATTTCTCGATCTATGCCCTTTCTGGCCGTGCGCACCAAACGTTCTTTATCTACTTGAAATGCCTATTTTCAAGGAGGGTAGGACAAAATGTATAGTGTGTATCAAGGGCGTAAGGCTATTTTGCCTCGTGTGACTTCCGCCCTCGCTTCGTTTGGGCGGCAAGCACACACTCTTCAAAATAGGCTTCTTCACGCCATCTGTACACAATGTACTATTATGTACGTTTTCTACATCTCGCAGATATTTTAAATATAAAAAATGTTCTTAGGTTCATAAAATTTCAATGTTATAAAGAAAATTGATTTTTTAATAATACTTTTTAGCGAAATTCCTACTCAAATAAAGTACATAAGTGTAGTTTATGGTCTTCTGATGGATTTTCTTAAGTTTCAGTCCGATATTTTATTTGCAAAAAAAGTTCGTAAGCTGAAAAAAATGTCGGTATTTGAGTATGTCAAATAGCCTTAAACGGGAATTTTCGCTAAACATTACATTCAAATCTTTTTCCTCTCATAGCACCTTCCCATTGGAAATGGTACTTTTTCACACCTATTTTGCAACTTATTTTATTCAAACTGCTAGCTATTAAAACTATGGTTTTACTATTTAATTTTTTATTATTACTCTTTCCTAACTTCAATCTGCGATCGAAAATATTAATCTATCGGAATCTATTTGCCAATATTGGAGTTCGTAGTATATTCATAATTGATATCTATGAACAAAGTATTCCTTCGTATCACTATATCAATGATACTATTTCCTCGGCTATATTATAGATTGTCATCGAACTCTTGTAAACATTTATATTTCAATGCCAAATTTTACAACCAATAGTTTCTCTGTGTAGTTTCTCAGTAATTGAAGTACAAATTATTTATTGCAGCCGCCATTAAAGTCTTAATACCTTTTATTCATTTGATCTATATTTTTTTGGAAAATATAGTACAATATTTTTCTATACATATATTACCCTATAACTATAAGCATATTCACATTTTTTATACTTTTTTGTAAATGATAGTACAGTATTGTTCTAAATATACTACGCTGAACAAAAACATAGAGACTATGTATCATATTACCCCACGTGACATAGTTCTCTATGTGCCACATTACGCCATTCTTTGATAAAATGAAAAAACATGCAACTAAGTTTGTAATCCTCCCACTGTTTTTAAAAAAATATTACAATAATGTTCGAAAAAAGGGACCCAATTGCTATAGATGTGAATTGCCGCAGTTCTGCTGGGAACCGCTGTCATTTTCATGGATAGCAATGGATCCCAGTAGAACCCTGCGGTCGTAGTTAAACCCATTTTTTAATCACACACAAACACACCCACGCCAATCTGCGCGCCAACCCTATTTGAAGTAAATAAACATATGCTTACAAAATATGATTCTATGTTTTTAATGAGGTTAGTAACTACGGTATTTTATATTTTTTCTACAACATTTATTAGAACAAATTAAGGTTTGTGTTTTTGGAATAGTAGTGTACTATATTTTTTAGAAACATATGGAGGGTCACCGATTTAGTTGCATGTTTTTTTATTTATTTCGGAAACAAAAAATGCGTCAGTATGACATGCGGTAATATGGCACGTAAGGCCTACATTTTTATTTAGGGTATTGTATTTACTACAATATTGTACACCAGAAAGTTGTAAGATCGTAAAGCTCGGGGATCTGTACGAACTTATGAACCCTCGACGCAGGCATAAAGCAGGTATAAGAGGTGGCGCCGTACCTACATATAGCGGGCGCACGCATCGAACGAAAAAACGATTGGATGCAGTGCCGAAAAGCAGTATGGCGCTGAAAAGGTATCGGCCCACGGAGGCCCCGATATCTCACTTTCTTGTGTACTATCATTTCTAAAAACTTATACAAAATTGCGATTACGTTTTTAGCAAGGGTAGTATACACAATAAAATATTGTACCATATTTTCCAAAAGAATATAGATCAATTAAATAAAACGTATTAATGTTTTAGACGAGACTGGAATACATTATTTGTACTTTAATTGTATAAAATCACTTTTCATGTTTAATCCTATTACACTTTTCAGTCTTTAGAATGAAACTTGCTTTGTAAATTGTCAAGAGTGATGAGATGAAATTAAATGGTATTATATAATGGTATAATTAAATGGTACTCTTGAATTTTCAAGAGTTGCTTGAAGTGTGAATCACTTTCGCACCGAGAAGAGGCTAATTTAAAACAGTGGAAACGACCAAATGAGAATTTCTGCAGACAATCTGAACGTTAAATCTAAAGTGCTATCGAGAATTACGCTCACGAAATCTAATTTAGCAAAGATTGTTTTGATGTAATTGAAAAATGAAGCAATTTTTCACACAGTAAAACTTTATTTAAATTTCTTGTAATCAGTAAATAATCTGTTTTAATATATTTAAAAATGATAAATAGGAGAATTATACAAATAGGAAAGTCAAGCAAAAGATGCATGTTTTTATTTAAAGCATCAAATGTTTCAAGGTCGGTAGGCGGACACCCTTCTTCTTTTTTCTTTTTTTTTAACTAGAATCTACGACTGCTGAGGGAAATCTCCCTTTTGTGTTTTCGGTGCTCTTATATTGAGCCCGTTACGACAGGAAATGTGTGCGAGAAACTAAGGCCGCGGAAAGGTGAAAGAAAAAGGGAAGAAAGGGAGACTAGAAAACAAAGGAGGGTTGAAAAGATGAAAAATTGCGTGAGAGTAAAAGATGTCTCGATTCTCTGTTTACATGCTTTCAACGCCTCTGCGTTGGGAATTTGAGTATATTATAGTATAATAGCATTCTAAAATTACAATGAATATAAGAATCGGCTAGATATCTCTACACATTGCGTCTAGACATTAAATTAAGGTATTCAACTCTGCACATTTGATTCACCACATAAGAGTCTACACATGATGTCTACACATTCATTTCACCACGTGAAAGTCTCCACATTCAACTGTACACATTCAACACATTTAATTCACCACGTGAAATGTCTAGACATTTAATATTGAGGGCCGATTTCACCAAGCTTTTTTCAAGAACCACTCAATTCACTCGTTCTCTGAATATTCATGGTCTTCTCTGAACGTGGTAAAACATTTCATCATCATCAGATGAGGATAAAATATCATCGTAAAACAGAGCCATATTTCCTTACTGTATACTGCACTCACTGCACTTGCACTTCAATTTCGAGGTTATGTTACTTTAATCACTGATTATACGCCATAACCAGTCACTATTGGGCAGTCAAGTTAACCGATGATTATCTTCCCTTAATAATGATTAAAAGAATGATGGAACGCAAAGTATTGAATAAATAAGGATAACCAATGATTAACAATTTAATCAGAGTTGGTGAAATCGGCCCTAATCGACAAAGTCTAAACATTAAAGTCTATACATAATAACTCTGCACATTAATTCTTTTGAATTGTAAATTTCGTTATCTGATACATACGTCTACACGTTGAAACTGTGCACATTAAATTGTACACGTTCAGATGTGCGCATTAAAGTCTACACGTTAAAACTCTACACATGGAACTCTGCACATTTAAGTATACGCGCTAAGCTTATAGAAAGTATTATTTTTATCAGTTTATTATAAATAAAAATTTATAAATAATAATAAGTTTAATTATGAATTATAAGTTTACATGCGAATTGTCTGCAAAAAAAATCACTTTTTGTTTTCCTAAGAATGCACCACGTTGATATTGTTTTATGTAGCTAAAGATTAATTAGGAATGGTGTCTATAAATGATACTTATATAATAATGGATGGTAGCCACTGTGGATGAGTCGGTTAGGCGATCGGCCTTCATCTTAGAATTCCGCGGTTCGATCCCTGATCATTGAAATTTTTCCTATATACTTTTACCGTATTTTTAGTACGTTCGAATCCCAATTAAAGCGGTAAGTCTCTCTTCATGCACTTGATTGCAACCTAGTATGTGCATAACAAAGTGAAAAAGAAACCAGGTTTACATACTTGATATGTCTTATGTTATAGGCATACTACACTAGCGTATCAAGTGAAAACTAAAAAAAAGTGTACATTCAGTGACGCTATATTTTTCCAATGCATGTTCGCCTGCTGAACTTAAAAATTGTTTTGAAAAATTTGTATGAATTAATTGGATAGGAAAACCACGGCTTTTTAAAAAACATTTCGCTTCACTGTACTTCAATTACGAAATTAGTCAGGAAAAATGGCACTAATATTCGTTGCATATTCGATGATGTTTACCTTGATACCTTTTGCAACCAGATTGATCTTTTCCAGCTTGAGAAATATTTGATGTACTCGAAAACTTGCACAATTTATTGTTATGAATTTCTTTGATAAAAAGGAAATTATGAGAGTTATAGTATTTTCAAACTCCAAAGAAAAAAACCAAAATAAACATGTTAAGCCGAACAACGCATGATATGAAAAAAAGTCAAGAGAAGTAAGGCGTTGATTTTTGAAAGCCTGACAAGATTATCATGACAGCTCTTTGAATTTTGTCGAAAAGTTGCAAATTAAAATAGTTTTTCTTTTCAATCCTAAAAGAGAACATTGAGAAGAAAAAAATTTAAGTTTTGGGAAAATGACACAAGCTATTAACAAAATAAATAGATAAAAGTTTCTCTTCCAAAAAATAGTTAGAACTCATTCAAATTTGTCATGGATAATTGTTGACAGGACCCGTAAATTTTGTTTGAATCGTACAAATAAAATTCAAAATAAAAAAATACATTTTTCGGAAAGCGATATAAGGTACAAACTAAAATTAACAGACTAAGGTTGTTCACCTCAAAAAGATCTATACATTTGTTATTTATCATTTTTAGATAGGACGAGTAGATTTTCTTTCAATCGTAAAAAATAAGATTAAAGAATAGTAAATTCTTGAAAAAACGACACAAGAGATGAGCAGAATTAAAAGACAAAAGTAGCTTAAACAAAAAATATTTACAAGTTTGTTAAAAACTCTGATTATAAAAATCGATTAAAAGTAAAAAAATAAAATTTTTGGAAGTAGGACACAAGATACAATAATATTTTATTTAACAACATTTTTTGCCTAAATTATATCTAAATTGAAAATATACAAACTAAATTTATGAAAAAACGACACAAATTCAAGTAAAATGTTTAATAATAATTTGTATTATGATATAATATATACAGTAAAATATTTTTGCTCTAATACTAATGCATATTATGAATGTTAATGATAAAAATTTATTGAAATGATATACATTTTCCAGAGTCATCAAGAATAAAATTTAATGCAAAATAAGAAACAAATATTAACATAATCATGAAAAATAAAATTTGCACATTATTTTGCAATATCCGAAGAAGCGCAGTACCGTTGAAGCTGAAGGAGCATTAACAAAAGAGAATTTACAATCACAAAATGACAGTTTTTGATGCTTTGACCTTTAATGTTAAAAGGCTCGACATTTACACTTAATGTGCAGAGTTCATACCATGTGTAGATTCGATATTTATAGTATTAACAGGGCCCCATAAGAATCTTTGGAGAAACTTATATATGATCCTATCTCTAACAAAAAAAATTAGCAAACCCATGATTATTATACTTTCTTATTGTTTATAAATATATAAATATACCAATTTTTTCAGTGACAAGTTTGAAGAAGTTCGTAGGACATGGAAAAAAAATTATGAATAAATTATTTCAATTCACAACAGCAAAAGTCAACAGGAAATAAAAGCAAACAACTTTGCCTTTCAAAATCAAGCCGTGTCTACTAGTAAGTAGTATATGTGAGGATATGGTCAGAAATAACACGGGTTAATGTTATGGGTACGTCGAGGGATTCACTGAGAATTTAGTCAGACTACTAAGTACTGCCCGACTTCTAGAAAGACTACTGAGACTACTCCAGCGAATACCATGTCTGTCTTTTTTTCTCGCAACATGAATAAGTGAGAGTGAGAAAGACACAAATGGTCGCGAGTCAGAGACCGTTCTAAATTATTCTTTTAATTATTTATTACCCAAAATTACTACAAAAGTTAATAATAATATGAAATTTTGATACCTAATTGCATTAACCATATAGGAGTATTAATTTTGATTTTTTAAAAAATGGAACAATAAATAAAATTGTAAGGCTAGCAAAATAATGCGTTATAATATTATTATTTTTAATAAAAAAGCAATTTAATTCAATCAAACGAGATGAATGTTCAACAAAATAACGTATTGTTTTTTACTACTAAACAGCTTCATTTTTTACCAGCAAAAAAGATTAAATTTCTATCAAAATATGAATTTCTATCAAAAGATGAATTTTTAGAAAAATAAAAGAATTTTTAGCGAAGATAGATTTTAGTTAAATTTTCAACACCAAAATTTGGTGTTTCAAAAAAAATTTGATTTTAAAACATATAGTTGAATTTTATACGACACTAAATGAATTATCAAGCTAAAAATACGAAATTTCAACAAAACACGTTTAATTTTCAATAAAAAAGGATAAGTTTTTCACAAAAAAGTTAATTTTAAATAAAGAAGTTGAATTTTTAAACAAGAAAGATTTTAATACTTAATCAACATTAGTTGAATTCAACCAAAAAGATAAATGTCTAACAAAACAGCTTAAGGGGGGTTTCTACCTTGTTGGCCCGCAAAAATGTATTTTCGACAAAAAATTTAATTACTAAATTAGGAAAGATGTCTGCTACAAAAAAACAATTATTTTTTATGCAAAATTACAAATTTTTGACGAAATAAAGTGCTTTTTTTAACAAAATAGATGCAGATTGAACTTGAAAAGATGAGTTTTCAACCAAATGTTCGAATTTTTAGACAAAATAGAACAAACTTTAAACAAAATACAAACAGTTGAATTTTTAACTCGCTTAAGACGAATCTTTTTCACAGAGAGTTCAATTTTCAACAAAAAAGGCAATTTTTAAATAAGAAGGATGACTCTTGGACAACAAAAAAATGAATTTTTTAACCAAAAAGAACAAATCTTCTATTTAAAACATTTTTATTTTCGACAGAAAAGATGAATTTAAACAAAATAATTGAATTTTTAAGTTTAAAAGATGTGTTTTCTACCAAATGTTCCAATTTTCGAACAAAAAGAGGCTAGACTCTAACTAAAATCCAAATAGTTGATCAATGAAAAAGGAAGAATTTTTTTTAAAGTTAACTTTCAATGAAAAACATCATTTTTTAAACAAAATAGTATAAGTTTTAACATGCACAGATTAATTTTCGACAACAAATGTCATTATTAAATAAGGAAGATGCTTTTTCTACCAAAAAATATGAATTTTCCATGCAAAATGACGAATTTAGTACGAAAAACTTTGACTTATTTAACAAAATAGTTAAACTTTTAACTTGCAAAGATGAATTTTCACACCAAACAGATGAATCTTTTTCGAAGACAGTTAAGTTTTTAAGAAGAAAGTTTCTTTTTAAATAAAAAAGATGACTTTCTGACCAAAAGAAGATGAATTTGCAGTACAAAAAGACGAATTTTTGATTAAAAAATTTTTAATTTCTGACGAAAAGAATTAATGTTATCAAATAGTTCATTTTTTAATCAGAAATATGACTTTTTAACCAAAGAATTTTAATTTTTCAATCCAAGAGGGCGAATTTCCTGTTCATAGCAGTTTAATTCCCGACAAAAAGATGAATTTGAACAAAAAGTTGATTTTCAAATAAGAAGGATGAATTTCTAATTCAAAAAATAAGAAAAATGGACTATTATACAATAATTATTTAACCGAAAGTTATAATTATATACAATTGGATCAGATCACAAATCTCGACACAAATAATGTGTACGACAATGCTAACGAAACAGAATTAGGAACAAGAAGACCTCTTGCGCATGATCAGAGCAGATTTATTCGTGCAAGATCCATTGAGATCCATTTCCCGAGTTCAACCGACTTCCGGCGAAGTACGGGAGAATTTTATTTATAAATTTTTTTTATTGGTTTTCGAGTTGTAAGGATTTCAGAGACGACCAAAGACTTTGAAAGACTTTGAAATACTTTTGCTGACGAGTTGTGACGACTATAGGGACGACTTTAGGATTTCGGATAAGTTAGTCGCCGGTCGTCATGAGATTTCTTCAGTGAATAGCCCCCCGGGGTTGGAAAGCCATACACAAATTTTGTATATAGAAGTATTTTCATAACAAAAAAAGAGGGAATGATGTGAAAGGTGATAGGAAAGTCCCAGTATATCATTTCACAATGTTGCCTGCAGTTGGACCTTCAGGTCCTATAATGGATCCATTTAGAAAATGGTATGTGAAGTGTTCCTATAATATTCACTAAGCAAGTTATCAGTGTCAAATAAAGCGTGATATGAGCAAAGCTTTTATACGAGCAACACAAAAACATTCTTTTTATAGTACGAGGATTTCAAGAACAAATTGTGTCAAAGTTAAGAAAATATTTATTTTACAAAAAAAGTGTGGATGCAAAAATATCTATATTACTATTATTAATAATAAATTATTAAAACTGTAAACACCATTTTTTGTTTTATATCTAAACAATTATTCTTTTCAAAACTAGAATATGCTATCGGTTGTAGCATACAAGTTTAATTTTTTTAAACTTACAGAATTATTCATTATAATGGATGCTACTTCTTAAAATTAAAACAACAAATGTTTTTAAATAAATTATTTGTAATCATGAGAATAATAAAATCAATCTATAATACTGTTGTTCTAAAGTACATCATTTATAAATCGGCCGCAGCTACGTATGCTAAAATTTCGATACGAATAGCTGGAGCTGGAAAAGGGATTATTTGCACAAAAATTTCTGAACAAATAGCCGGACTTTTCGGACACACGTAGACACTGCCTTATAAACAAATAAAGTGCAAAAATTTAAGAAAAAACATCGTAACACAAAAATAACTATATAGGGTATATTACTATATAGGGTGTCAGGAATTGGTACTCTTATCCTAGCGCAAGAAGTTTCAAGTGATTAAACCTTTAGTACTTTAAAGAAAGACTTAAAAATGAAGTATTTTAGAACATGTGGAAAATGCGAATTCCGAAGGCAGAAACGTTTCCTAATATAAAATTGTAATAGTTTTAAAACACAATTATACTAAATTAAAAAGAAGTATTAGAATGTAATCTAACCTTTAATGGAAATGTACAAATTTAAATAAATAAAGAAGGGAATATTCTAAGTTTATCAATTGTGCTGTGCAGCCCAAATTTTATTTCTAAATCTTATCAATAAAAGTTTTAGAGAAATTTATTTGATAAATTAAGTAAGACATACGCAACATAGGGATAATTTTGAGCAAAAATATTAGTAGTGGTGCCGTTCGATACGATACTGTCTCGTGATCGGGTCGGGATCGCGTCGATCTTTTAACGGTTCGGAATCGTGTTTCCAATGCCCGTGCTCGGTTTTCTCTCGGCTCGACTTTGGCACGGGAAGTCGATATATCAGCTCGGGATTGTGCCGGGTTTTCGATACTCCTTCGCCAGATGTGTCTGTGACGTAACGAATAGCGGTTCACAATCATACTCTATGTTCACAGAAGGGTGAAATAAAAAGCGACGTTTCAAGTGAAATTTCAGCATTTTCACTCTAGCCCTAACTAGATTAACCAAGCAGTGGAGGAGTCAGGGAGGACCGAGTGACGTCAACCCATTGCCAAATTTCCCTCTCCGCTCGGTTCAAGTGAACCCGACCCGATCCCGAGTCGATATATCGACTTCCAGGTCCAAAGTCGAGTCCAGCTAAAACCGACAAGATCCAAACCCGATACCGGAGGCTGGCATCGAGTCGGGATCGTGTCCATATCGGGAAATATCGCTCAACGATATCACTACATATTAGTAAAATAATCAATTCTAATGTTCATAGTCTTCAATAAAATTCTGTCAGGTTTTCCCTTTCCAGTTTCCAATTCCCTGGATTCCACTAACTTTTTAGAATTTACTGACCTGTAGCAACTCTGAATTATCTTAAATGGCCTGATTTGTTCACTATTTGATATTATATTCATAAACGCAAATACATTATAACCTGGATTTCCGTAAACTATATTAGTGACTTTAGTGATTTGATGCCGATCAGCGGTTTCATTTTGAGAGGAACCGCGGGGTGTTCAGTCAAGCGTGACAAACAGGCTGAGGGCCAAATTCTCACCGCGTTAGTTTCATCACATTGCGTCATGCCTTCAAATACGACATAAATCATTCATGCGGCCGTGTATGTTTTTACGCTCAGATTCAATGGATTTGTGTCAAAGTCTATAATTTAAACCGTGCGCAAATCTAGTTTCCAGTGCACTGAACCTAACGTGACTCGTTTACGATATACAGGTTTTTCTAAAGCAAGCGCGCCGCATTACCCGCTTTGGACCTATTTTTTAGAAAAGAGCTTAACATTTTGTAGTTTAGCTTTATGAAAGATGAAGTGTCGACAGTAAAGTAAGAGATTAAAGAGGCAAAATTTTTGATAAACACGTGTCACGAGAATTCAAGAAGACCTGACATGGGAATAATGCTACGGTCGACAGAAGAGCATTTTCCCAGGCGAAAACTTCCGGTAGATGCATAAAAGATCGTTTTGAAGAGCTAGAAGCAGAGTTTACAGTGGCATTTTCCCTTTTTGCATAAAGCCTGCGAAAAGTGAGAAAAGCTTTTGTCCGGAAATTTGAAGTAACTCGAGGTGCAATGCGCAGATCTGAGTTCGTTATGCTTTAAAGAAAATACACAGCAGTCAGAAAATTGCTCTATATTACGTAATGCAACATGGTGTACGAATTCGGGAGATCTCCACCGAGATATGCAATTTTATGCAAACTCCGCTTGGTTTGTTTTAGTTAAACAAGTTTAAATTAAAGGTAGCGAATAACTCAGCTCAAAACTTTGATTAGGTTTTATATAAAAACCTACTTGCATGAAATTTTCGTCCAAAACTTTTAATTTACTCATAAAATGAAGCAAGTGTATGGGTGATTGTCAAATTGCAGGCAAACTTTAGTACCTACAATGGCAATTACATTATCATTAGGAATTTCATATTTAACAACCAAAGTTTATTGAATCACATTTGAAAGTTTAAAGCCAAAAGGGATATTTCTAAAAATATGAAATATTAATTGAATTCGTATGTTAAATATTGAAAGCGGATTTAAGGTTAGGAGTTTGTTGAAAAAGAGCGAGAACCTTCAAAAAGTTTAAAAGCTGCAACGCAAACAAATTAGGAAATACTTTTTAACGTTAAGAATGGTCTATTCTGGCCTCGAATAGTTTCCCAATAATTTTTTACACGGGGAAAACCATTAAGATTAATTGACTGACTCGCTATTTTCCTCGAGCGGTCTCAAAATCCTCGCGGATTTTGTCGTGGATACTTTCAATATAAAGATTTGAGTGCATTTTTCCTTTTAAAATAAAGCAATTTATTTCTGCACACATGTTCGAGGAAATATATTGTGTAGGTTAGGAATTTATAAAAGAATAGAAAAAACAATTGCACATTCTCGCAACTTTTCATTAAGACGCTTGATGTCTACTTGAAAACGGAGGTTAGGGAATAATAAACAAACCAGCCCACCTAATCCTTGAGCATGTGCAGATACACACGGTATCACTCCATCACACGAACGACGACAGGAAAGCGATGAAGTTGATCTTTTTTTAATATTAAAAAAATTATACATTCTAAACAAAAATAAACGCCTAAGCATTAAATATACACCTGCTGTGCTAATGACGTTCGGGATGTTTTTATTATAAATTTAAGTCAATAGGTCCAGAAATTTAAAAAAACGAACTGAATACTTGTAGAGGATCATAATCAGTATTTAATAAAGAAAAATAAGTGAGAGTTTATATTTCAATCTTATATTACTGGGACTTCAAGTTTGCCTGCAATTTGACAGTCACATGTCTACCGTTCTTGGACTTCCGCTACTAAAAGGTATTTCAGAAAGTCAGAAAAAATGATAAATTAACACTTGATTTAATTTCAAATAAAATAATATAATATTGAATAATAAGTTCTGTATATTCTTAGAAATTAACTCAAATTGCTAAAAAATGTTCTTACCATAACAATGAAGGTTTTTCAAAGACTAAGCAGGCACTTACCTGAAACATAAAAGCAAAGGTGTCTATTAGGATTCAAAATGGACAATTTTTTATCGTCAATGTCAAGAATATTATGAATAGAAATATGTATGTTTCCAGATCCAAAGTTTTGCTCCGAGAAATAATTAAGTTTTAGATAATAAAAAAGAGCATTAAATGAAATTATGTTACAAAAAATGTATCATTCTCAATGCCAAGAATTTATTAAGCTATCTATTATGGCATTAAAAATTGGTCCGATGGCAGGCAGCAAGTTTGGAAAACTATTCCCTGCCAATTCAGGGTTAAGAGCCAACCTAGCGAATCGGGGTAGTAACTTTGCAGACGAGAAACCTGCGGGCTTCTATACATAAAAGTTTCTTTATTGTTAAGAAACTAGTGGTACCTATTGGAAAGGGAAAATCACGAAACTCGTTTCCTGAAAGCTTTCGTGGTACTTTCACCAAATTTGAAAAACTCATTTCTGTATTTGCATCAACTTCAACAACTTCAAAGAAATTTCCTATAACAACTCTCTTCTCCAACTTTTCCATTCAAAAATATATTTTTTATTAGGTGCAATATGTTCAATACAAATTGCTTTGACAGATAAATTTGGAAAAGAATGCACATTTTAGAACTCCAAGTTGCAATATATAAATTAAATTATTTTAAGTAATTTTAGACTACGCAACCCAAAATTCTTTAAAAAATAATAAAAGGGGCAATTTTTAAAGACAATAGGAGAATAAATTCTTTTTATTTCAATTAAAATAGGTACCATATTCATAAGATTGCAACTCAAAATATATTGAATTTTCAACAAAATTGTAGACTTTTAAACCAAATAGACCTATTCTCGACTTTGAAGGAATCTATATTATCATCAGAGATAGTTCCCATCGATCAGTGTAGATATCTTTTTCACCACCGCGAAAATCAAAATCAACCTATTAATCAATTAAAATCTGTAACTAATAGAAAATACTTCAGGTCATATTCAGACTAGATGGAAAATAAATTAAAACTTTTTTTAAATTTAACTTTTTCTGAAAAAAGGTCTTTATCAGAAGAAATTTAATTTTAGAAAAGTTAAATTTAAAAAAGATAAATTTACAACCAAATAGTAGAACTTTCAATCAAAAGAATCGAATTTTCAAACAAAATTTTAAGTTTTAACCAAATAGTTGAAATTTCAACTTAATTTTCAAACAAGTGGTCAAATTTTTGAACGAAAAAATTGAACTTTGACCAAAAATAGTAGCATTGCGAACCAAATATTTAGTTGCATTTTTAAGGCAAAAGGACGAATGTCCAGCAAAGAAATTGAATTTTTGACAAGAAAATATGACTTAAATTTCCCAATTAAAGAGAATTTATTTACAAACTTAGGCGTGAAATTTTTGACAATTTTATTACTTTTTCAATCATAAATTATAAGAATGTGAAAAGATGACTTTTTAAGAAAATAGTTGAATTTTCAACAAACGAGGAATTTAATTTCCATACAAATAGTAGAATTTTTACCATATGATATTACCAAAAGAGATTACTTTTTTTAAAATAGTTGAATTTTTAACAAAATAATTGAATTTTTAAGCAAATATAAATTTTAACTCAAACATGCGATTTCTGAATTGTGGGGGGAGTATAAAATTTTTCTTACTTCAGTATCTTCATTAAAATAATGTTTTAAACATGCTAATTAAAACGTGTCATGACTGTTCAAATTACGTATAATATAATATTATATGTATTATATGAATCAAAATCAAAGAATTAAAATTGTTTAAGTTTCTTCAAATTTGTTGAATAATATAAAAATTACTGGACATTATTTACATATTATAGCTTTTATAGATAATCTCTTGAAATCCTTAAAAAACTTTAGAGATCTTTTAACATTCTTTAAGATCCCGCAAAATCTCATGATATCTGTGAAATCTATTAAATTCATCAAAATTCTTGAAATCTTCAAAGCCATATAAAAATCCTATATAGTGCATAAAAATTCCTTCAACTTCCTTAAGACTTAAACTATATGGTAATATTTGAAATCCCTTCAAATATATTTGAATAAAAAACATATCTTACGTACGAAGCGGGGAAGGGCACACAAATCTAAATTCTAAATTCTATTCTATTGACTCAGTTTTCATTCAAGTAAAAATAAGCAAAAGGGAAACTTTGTGAAAACAGGGGAAAAAGAAAGAATTATTCAAAATGGGGACAAGAGACGAATAGGGGATGGAGAGTGAAGTTTGTGATTTATTAAACCGCAGTGAAAATTTTGCGCAAGGAAGCAACTGATATTATTTCAGAATATAAATTCAAACGTTCCGCAAGAAAAGGTCCCATTTTATGAATCGTTGTTTAGGAGATATTCGCATTTTTTACCCAGGATAATATACATCGAAATCGGATATTCAATAGATTTTCAATCTCTACAAATTTTATATTTAAAGACTTTATTATGCCAATTATTAGTAATCAATGATAAAAAATATTAAAGGAGCTTTAGTATCTCAACATCTCATCAACACGAACTTTAAATTCTTAAATATACGCGTAGCATATAAGGAAGATTAATTTTTGAACAAAGCATTAATTGTAAAATCTTAAAAATAAAACGATCTTCGATATTTTAACTGTGATGGTTGGTAATACGAAGCAGAATTCCAAGCATATATTTTTTTTTTAAGAGCGAGACGATCTTTATTGTAAAAGTAAAAACAAATCTAAAAAAGTCTCGGTTTTCAAAAAAGTTGCGGGCTAATTTCCGGTTTTACCGATCGGTGGCCACGAAGTTGTAAGCAAACCCTCTAATTAATCCAAAATTATAAAACCAAACTCTCTTTAAAGAAGAAAATTAGAACACAAACTTTAATTCAACCCCATTAGAGCTACAAAGCGTGAATTTTAAACCGGGTCGACAACGTTGTAATTTCGACGCGTCCGGAGTAAGGGTGAAACGTTTTCGCCTTCGACAAATCAGCAGTATTCTTGTGACTGAAAACGAAAGGGGAAACTAATCCTTCTCCTATAAACCGCAATTCCCGAAGAAAGGCAGAAAGGCTGAAAGGAATCTTGAGAATTCCGCCGTAAAACCAATTTTCCAAAGACACACAGGAGCGATGGAAAAGGGGATGAAAAAAGGAGATGAAAAATAAGAGATAAAACCTTGTTTCTCGTGCCACAACAATTGGGCGCTATCTCGCTTGAAGATAGGTATGTGTCTAAGGCACTAATCGAGATCATCAGTTGGATACTCGAGTATCGGGCGAGCAAAATGAAAGAGATCTGGATGATTTCCGGTCCAGAGAGAGAATTGGCTGAAAATATCGATATCTGATCGATAGGGCTGATCGACTCAGGAAGACTGAGAAATTTTCTATGTATTGGTAATGAGATCAGAGCACAGCACTAGCAGTCGTCTTCTGCTAGGGCTTCAACTAGAGCACGCGCGTTTCAAACTCCTACTCCTATTCCTATCCATCTTCTCCCCTTTCCCTTTTCTCCGTTCATCCCCTGGGAGGATAATCTTGTTACTCGCGATACCTACCCTCTTAATCCGAACGAGCTTGTCTGCGAACGAGCATCTAATCGTTCTCCGAACCAGCTTTCCCAATTGCTTCTCAGCTGAAATACATTCAATTTCTTTCTGGATTCGAGATTAATCAGAAAAAAGAGAAAAACGAAAAGCAGTCCTTCGTTAGAAGGCATTCATATGTGGCACTCATAATTCTTCAGAATTGCCAGCCATTTTCCTCTTCGCGAATACTCTCGAGAATACAATCGTGTGAAATGACACAACTGAGAATTGCAGCTTGGAACTCGAGACAACGAGTTTCTGCGCTGACTTACTGCGTATGGAAATTTACTGGAAGATGGGCGCTGAATCGAGACATTTATTTCTATTCTTGTTTATTTTTATTTCAAAAGTTTTTACAATAAGAAAAACGATTAGTTCTTCTTGATATTACAAGGATCAGTAATTATTTATATCTATAATTAAACTTTAAACAAATTGATGTAATTATTATTTCTGTACGTTTGGAATATCGATTATCAAACTAAAGTTAACGAATAAAAAAATGTCTTCTAGATTTTAACATGTTTAACTGTTAAAAATGTAAAAAGTGTAAAAAACGTGTTACTTGTTAAACAAGTAAACACTTTTTATAATTCGTAAATAATTTCAATATTCTTCTTATGATGTATAAGTTTACTAAACTTTAGAGTTTGAAGTATAAAATCATCTTCTGATTCCATATGTAAACAAGAAATCGTACATTTATTTCATTAGAACATATAAATAATTAGTGAAATAATCATTTGCTCAATCAAGCGTAAATAAACACACTTTAATTATGTGAAAAACTAAAGAATAGTATTAAATTCAGAAGATTTGTTTGCAATCCATTTATTTAAGCGCCTTACAAATTATAATAACCCATTTTTCTACATGGATTTCATGAAATACAAGTTTTTAGCTTCTATTAAATTGGGTATTGGGTATTGATAGCTCAAATTAGATGAAGCGGTAAAAAATGTTCACAAATAAAAAGGAGACTTTAAAAAACGAGACATCTGTCTCGTAGCAATACAAGCAAAGGAATGACATCCAAATGGGGATCAGTACTTTTTCTATGGATTCACGTACATAAAGATAAAATTGCAAAATACTCACTCTGCGTTCATTTATTATGTACTACTAAGTCACTTTAGTCAAACTGCTTTGCATACAGGAATCGATTTTTTTTTGTTCAAACCTTTAATATTTTATCATGATTGAACAGGCTACTTTTTAGCCATGGTCAGAATGACGAAGCATGTAACCCATCTCATCTCCTGTGGGATTTTGTTGAGAATGCAAGCAGGATGACGATCATGCGGTCTGGGATGAGCCTTGGTCGAGAGATCCCGACTATGTTGGGGAGAAATTTTGGGATTAGAGCTTTACTTGGAAATAGACGTGCACAAGTATCACGTCCCAAAAGCCTGGCGGGGATGTTTCTATCTCGGAATATTAATATAAGCCCAGACGTCTGCTCCAGGAATTTTGGATCCTTCCAAAATACCTTCCAGATAGGCAGTATTGCTGAAGTTGCCCTAACTTCATGGTTTACATTTCAGGGATCTGACCATCAGCTTGAAAAGATGACTTCCCTGCTCTTAAATATAATGTCTTTCCAATACTGAATTATAGTTTCGGCAGTTCTGCTATCTGCATTCTTGATAAAGAAATTAATAATATCACACGGAAAAAAATGAATACCATACGAACGAAAGAATGAAGATTAACCCTAATTTAAAGAATTGATATATCCAGAGT
>JAAAKG020173477.1:0-27085 GCA_010014905.2 Druon quercuslanigerum
TTAACTCATTTGCCTTCATCCATCGAAGAAAATTTTCTTTAATTAAACCATGGAAGGCGAATTTTTGATTTCTTCAATATTATTTTTAATATTATTTTATAAGTCTTAATTTTCTTTTTATATGTTTAGATTCAAATGATGCGTACCCCTTTGAGCCGATACCTGCAAATTGGCATTTCTGGTACATGGGTCGCCGAGTTGGTGTGTGGCTCGATGATGTTGGGAAACCGGTAGTAATTCAGTTTTCAGATAATCGTATTGTCTCAATAGTTCCAGATGCCAAGGAGATAGTAAGACATCGCATGAAGGCCTATATGGAATATCAAGAACAGGTGTATTTTATAGTGCACGTGTTCAATAATGGGGCGATTGCAGGACTTGAAAATAATGAAGCATGGAATCGGCACCACAGTAAGAATTTCTGAAACCCTATATAGGGGACAATACTGGCCCAATCTAGACGGGCTGTATTCATTCGTGACGTTCAGCGACGAAAGGAACTTTTGGGTTAAAAATGGGTTTTCAGATTTTGTTGATATTCATTGTTTCAAAATCGCTTTTTTACATTAAATAGGAATCTAATATGTATTTGCGAAAGTGGATTTGTTATTTAGGGACCGTACTTAAATTTCGTAACGGATTATAGGCCCTCTTCCCTTCACTATTACTGTACGTAATTCTTATTTTCTATAAATATTTTACTAGTTATTACTAGTAGAATTAGGAAGGGTGTCCAAGTAACTTCTAATAAAAATGTGAAATTTTCAAATTTATTAATTTATTTAAAAAAAAAGTATTTTCTACATAAAAGGTAGCTTTTCAAAAAGTTCTTAAATTTTCAAACTAAAAAGATAAATGCCCAACAAAAAAGTATCATAGTTTATATTTCAAGAAAAAAAAAAGAAATTCATCTTTTTTTTAAGTTTCATATAAAACAGACGAATTTTCAACCAATTCAAATTTTTCACTCATGGTGGAAATAAAAGTTTATCCAAATTGTTAAAACTTCAAGTCAAAAGAAAAATTTTCTCTACAAGAATTGAATTTTCAAACAAAAAATATGGCGTTTAAAAAAAAATAATTTCTCACGAAACTGATGGATTTTCACCCAACAAAAATTAAATTTGAGACGCAGAAAATTATTTTATGTTAAGAAAAGGGGAATCTTTAACTCAAAAAGATCAATTTTAAAGATAAGCTTTTTTATAAAACGGTTGGAATTTCAATTAAAGAGATAAATTCTCAAATAAAAATATAAATCTTCAACAAAAAAATGATTTCTTAACAAACTTATTCAACCAAATCTTTTAAACATAATTGTTGAACACCTGAGCAACGAAGATTAAATTTTAATTAAAAAGTGACATTTTCACAAAAAAATTACATTTTTCCGAAAAAGATGACTTTTAAAAGGAATAAGATAAATTTTGATAAAACTAGTTGAGTTTCAGTTTTCTGTTTAAAAAGATTTCAATTGACTTTTCACTATCAAAATATGAATTTCTTACAAAAAAGGATGGCTTTTTAACAAAATTGTTAAATTCTCTAACAAAAAGTTGCATTTTTTCCAAAACAGATAAATTTTTTCATAAAGCAGATGAATTTCCATTTAAAAAAAAAATTTTAAATAGTTCATTCTTCATTCAAAAAAGCTTCCAGTTGATTTTTCAGGGTCAAAATATGAATTTTTTAACAAAACAGAAATTTTTAAGAAACAAACCGAAGTTTTAATCCAAAAGACAAATTTTTTCAACCAAAAAGGATGATTGGTGAAAAATTAGTTGAATCCTCTACCAAACTGTTTCATTTTTAACCATGAAACATGAAATTTGTACTAAAACTTGAGGAATTTTTAATGAAAAAGAAAAATTAAAAAAAAAAATTGAATTTTCATCCAGAAAGAATTTTAGTTATCTTTTTTAGTTCTCTTAGTTCGCAAAATTTTCAACCAAAAAGTATGAATTTTTAACAAATTTCTTGAATTTTTTAACCAAATAGTTGCATTTTTATCCAAGAAAAATAAAAATTCTACTGAAACAGGTGCACTTTTAAATCAGAAAGACAAATTTTCAAAAAAAGATTTGAATTTAATTCAAAATTATTTGAGTTGACTGTTCAATACATAAATACGAATTTTAAACAAAGAATCAATTTTTTAGAAAATAGATAAGCTTTTAACAAAACAGTTGCATTTTTATCAAAGAAAGATGCATTATTTCTACTGAAAAATATGATCTTTTAAATAAAAAAAAAAAAATTTTCAGAAAAAATATTTTTTATCTAAAAAAGATTTCAGTTGACTTATCAGTAACAAAAAATGAATTTTAAATAAAAGGTTAATGCTCCACGAACAGACTTTAATAATAAAATGCATAATTAAAAGATAATCGTCAGGTAAAATTCTTTGCCAATTTGCAAAAATTACGTACATGAGTGCAGTAACCCTACCATCTCCCACTAGTCAAATTACCTAAAAATAACATTCCTCATTTGCAAAAATTACGTACATGAGTGCAGTACCCCCCCCCTCCCTACCGTAACAAATAATAACAAAATGTCTCTACCCCCCACCCCTATTTAGCTATTACGTAATTTAAGTGAGGTCTCTTAGCTTCAAAGTGAGGAGTGAAGCACCTATTTCGACGCGTACATTCGACTCGAGAAATCCAGCCCCACAACTTTCTACACATCTTTGTGTTCTGTGTCCGTGTGACTTATCAGCTCGTCTGATTCGCTGAACACGGAGCGAGAACGCTTCTACTGAAAAATTTTCTTCTCAACCCTAAGGTCCCTTTCCTCGCGGAACGTCACATTTGGTTGCGGTCGACCAGCTCGTCTTACCCTCTCTACTCGATTTCCCCTCGCATCGCTGACTGAGCGAGAGCGCTGTGTAGAGCCTTGCCAGTGGGGGCCCCTTTTTCTTAATGAGAAATAAAGAACCAAATATTAAAATGTTCTAATTTTGCAATAAGCAGTTTAAAAATATTTTATTCGGACTCTACCTTTTTTTTGAAATTCCAACGATATGACACTTGCAATCAAAAGAAAAAAATTAGAATAAGTTATCGCAGATTTTATTTTTTGTTTTGACCCTGCCTAACTATCATTATGAAATTTTCAGTAGTACAGTCGAAAATGCGATAGTTTACTTTGTAGCAAATTCATATGTTGACAATTGAAATGCTGAATTTTTTTGAAAACTTAACTACTAAAAATTCAACTATTGAAATTTGCAGAAAATTTGTGTGTTCCTAATTAAATTGTGGAATTTTTTTAGCAAATTGAGCCCTGGGAAATTTAAATTTGGAATTTCAGAATCAGAATTTGAGAATCAGAGATAAATATCACGCCAAAGTGTTAAAGTTTCAACCAAAGAAGAATTATTTTTGGTTAAGATTTTTACCTAAGACGTTAAATCTTAAACAAACGAAAAATGAATTTTTAGCAAAGTTCTTTAACTATTAGGTTGTAAAATTTAGTAATTTTCAGCTGTCAATTATTTAAAAGTATACCGTTTTAAGTATTCCTTAATTTCACATTTAAATCTAAACTTCATTATTTAACTAAGAATTGGTTTTAATTATTTAAAAAATATTGCAATAAATAATAAATAATAATATTTAATTATGCAATAAACTAAAAAGTTTGAAAACTCCACTTATGCTTAAAATTAATATATTGTAATACATTTGAATTTATAATAGATGGAATCTTGATCCTAAAAAACTTCAAATTTCCTTTTTTTTTCTTTTAATTTTTCAGCGCAGATAATTAGATTTTTAAATTGTTTTAAAACGCCGTCCACGCCATTTTTTCTGGGTAGCGCTGAAAGTAAGGACAAAGTGTCTTTTTTTGTAACTATTCACAGAGAAGTGACATCTTCAAGATTGTTAATTTTGTAACTACACAGTCACAGTCTTTACATCGTATTCAAAATGATTGTTACTAGCTGAGTTTGAGGGGGGGGGGGGTGATAACAATCCACAGACTGAAGATTAAAAAAAATTATCCGGACACAGAGTTCAATCAGAGAAAAATCGTCTTGACCTTCAGGTGACCTTCAAAATTGAGATGAAGGTCATGATGGTCAAGGTGATGTACACTTTAACATTTTGTTGATTTTTGTGAAGCATCTTGAACGTTTTTTTCACTCCGAAAAACCAAGAAAATTTAGAAAAAGGGCATCTGGTCTTTTCTCAAACATTTGACCTTAATTTTTTACCTTTCTTAATCAAAACCAATACGTGATTAAATCATTATTGTTAAACTGTAATATAAAATGAAACACTTTTGAAGGGATATTTAACATTGTATACTTTTAAAGAATTGTCAGCTCAAAATTAATTAATTTTACAACTTAATAGTTGAAATACTTTGTTCAACATTCTTTTTTTTTTTGTTTAAGATTTATCATTTTAGCTGAAAATTCAACTATGTGATTAAAAAATCGTTTTTAAAATTTTCAAATTAATTTTTTTAACTAAAAATAATTCTTTTTTCGTTAACAACTTTATCAGTTAAGTGTGATATTTATCTCTTTGTTTAAAAAAATGAATTATTTTATTATAAAATAATTTGAATCTGAAAGTGCAGTTATCTATTTTTGGTTGAAAATTCATGTTTTCAAGTATAATATTCTTCTAGGGAATTGGGTAAAAATTCATACATTCTGTTGATGTTACAAATTTTAATTTCCCAGAGCCAAATTTGACAGTTAAGTTTTTAAGAAAATTCAGCAGTTGAATTTCAAAACATAAACTAAAATCTGCGATACCTTATTCTAACTTCAATCTTTTGACTGAAAGTGAAACATCGTTCGAATTATAAAAATTTTAATATTTGGTATTTTATTTCTGATTAATATAAGGGGACCCCGCGCTGACAAGCCTCTACAGAGCGCTCTCTCTCAGTCAGCGACGTGAGGGGAAGTCCAGTGGAGAGGGTAAGTCGAGCAGGTATACTGCGTTCAAATGGAAATCGCCCATCCAGACAGCCAAACGCAGTAAACCCCGGGATATCAAACGATTCTGTATCATTCTGATTATCAACTGTAGATAAAAAAGATTCACTTTTGTGGAGCTGAAATTAATGTTCACACACCCAAATTCATAACAGTCTGGCGGCAATTGTTAACTAAAAAAAGGCGATTTTTTAAAAACCAATACATTTTTCAACCTAAGAGATTAATTATCACATTAAAATCGAGAATCTTCAATAAAATATTGGAATAATGAACCAAAAATGGTTTTCCAGTTAAGAGGAAAAAGGGTTAAGGTTAGTTAAAAGTCGAACTACTTTTTGGAAAATTCATTTAATTAGTTAAACATTTTACAACTTTCTTAAAAATCCGCTTTTTTTGGTTAAAAATTAATTTTTGTAACTGAAAATTTAACTTATCTTATTTTTAGTTGTAAATTTTGTGGAAAATTTATGTATTTTTATGTAGTTTGGTCTTTTTTGGTAGAAAGTTAATGTTCTTGATTAAAAACTCTATTAATATTTTAAAGTAGCAATAATTTTTGAAATTTTTAGTTGTTTCTTAAAAATCCGCTTTCTTTAAATTAATGTTTTAAACTCAAAAAGAAGTATTTCATTATTTGTTGAAATTGTATTGCTTTTATTTAGATTTAAATATTTGGCTAAAAAATCGTTTATTTCGTATTAAAACCTATTATTGATTATTATTGATTTTATTTAAAAACTCAACCATTTGGTAGAAAATTGCTTTTTTTGTTGTAATATGACGACTCTTTGTAGAAAGTTCCTTTTCTCGATTGGAAATTTAAATGCTTGGTTCAAAGTTAATTTGCTTTGTTAAAATTTCATTATATTATTGCAAATTAATTTTTTAATTGAAAAATTAATTATTTTATATTTGCTTGAAAATTGATCGCCTTTTGTTAAAAATTCAACTATTTAATTTTTCATATAGAATTTATCTATTTTTTTAAAATTCTACTACTCGATTAAAAGTTGAACTAATTTGTTAAAAATTTATTTAACTGGTTGATGATCGAAATGTTCATTGTTAATTATTTATTAATATTGATTCATTTAAATTAATTTAAAACTTTTTATTTCAGAATAATTTAGATTTATAATTTTTATTTTTTTTGCACATTAATTTTTTTAAAGTATTTATTCTCTTATTACTATCCAATTTTTGTGAATAATTTCCCTATTTTCTCTGATATCGGCAACAAAGTAGTATAGCATAGTAGCTACGGCGACACTTACCAACCGATGGTAGTTATCTGATGTCGGTAACTCAGCGTGGAACAGAACCATGCTCGGTCGGCAAGTGCCGTTATACCCACTCTGCTATATTACTACCAAGTATTACCTGTTAAGTTTGTGTAATTATTATGCCGTGAATTAACATAAATTAGTTTAGTATTCATTTTTTAAGTTACTTTTTAATTTTTTTAAATTGAAAATCTTTTTTTCTTTCTTTTTACCAAGGAAATCCACGCAACAAGCCAAAACGGACTTTCATGATTGGACCGAGTGAAATTGGGGTGTATGTATACTCGAATCCATTTAGTTTCGACGTACGGCTTGTAGAAAATAATATAATTCCAAGTGACCTTGAGTGCCGGAAATACCAAATTGACCATGAGAATGTTCATGAAAGTGACATGTTTCTTACTGTGTACAAATTACGCAATAAGCACATTTGTGGAGTTCATCTCTTTGGACAGCGCATCGAGCATTAATTACGTAATTAATAATCACAAAATAAATAATATGAATAAATAAAAAATGTAAATTTTTCTGATGTATATTTCTGAATAAAGAAAATAAACTGAAAATTACTCTTACTATGGACGTGCGGTCTCACAGACCGCAGACCGCACAGGCACATTCCCCCTCTGCGCTTCCTCGAGGCTGCCATTATAAGTAGTTTTAGTTTGAGTTGTACTCTCGCAGATATGGGCGGAAAACTTGTGGCACTGCGTGTAATTGGTAGATATCATTTTGAAGCTGATTATAAAAATTTTCATGTTTGGTATTTCATTTCTTATTAATATAAGGGGACCCCGCGCTGACGAGGGCCCCCTTCCCCTTCTCCGAGGGCTTCACCGAGAATTCTCCTCTTCTCGTTTCGCCGAGGAGCCCTTCCTACATCGTGCTCACCGCATGAACGCATCTAAGGTGGTAAGAGAGGGGATTGACGAGGGACAGTTATTTACACCGTACACTCGCGTTGGACATCTCTGCTCTACAGAGCGTTCTCTCTCAGTCAGCGACGTGAGGGGAAGTCCAGTGGAGAGGGTAAGTCGAGCAGGTATACTGCGATCAAATGGAACTCGCCCATCCAGAAAGCCAATCACAGTGAGACCGCATTTACACGATAGCGACACAATTTTTAATATATTTTCCAATGTTGGTCAAAGTAATTTAAAAGCAACATGTCTCCGACCAAAATCCTAGCCAAATTTGACTTTCCGATTATCTTTATTAAAAAAAAAAGTGACAAATTATTATGAAAATTTCGACGTAAGGTCTCGCAGATCGCACAATGCTTTTGATATGTGGGTCCCTTCCTACTGGTTTAAAAGAATATTATAATTAAAATGTATAACATTTATTACTTTTTCTTTATTCCAATGTCTCTTTCTATGCTTCTACAGGTAGGTAGCAAAACCTTTTTTATTTATTTATTTATTAACAAACATGACACAAACATTTAATAAAGTGTACTGATTTAAAAAAAACACTTATTTTTTTTCAAAATGACTAAAAATTATTGAAGCAGCAGGTCAAAAGAGGTGGTAAATAGCAACGCAAATTTTTAACAAATGATTGATATTATTAAAGAAATTAACATTTTTTAATAATAGCAACCATTATTGCAACAAATTTGTATCATTTTCTATATTTATAAATAAAATTATACTTATTCACGAATTTAAAAGTTTAAACAAAATTAATTTAAAAATTTATTATTGATCTATTTTTCAGTGTTCGAACGTTATTTTTTATCGTAAACAACTGTTAGTATTAAATTTTTAATCTTTTTTGTAGAAAATTCAATAATTATCAACTATTGTTATTATTGCTTCAGAAATTTTTGTATATTTCTCATGAAAAACGTTTTTTTATTATTATTTACTTTTTATTAATTAATTAATTTTTTTTAAGTAGAAATTAAGTAAGAATTAATTTTTTTTTAATTTAAAAGAATTGAAGTAAAGTTTTAATTTTGCAAAATAGCCAAATAATAGATTCGCTAATTAGATTTTTTCAAACGATTATTTTATTTTTGCAATTTATACAAACAATAATTGCTAAATAATTGGTTCTTGAGTGATATGACGCTGCCAAACCCGGAAAAAACATTTTTATTCAATTATTTATTTGAAAACAAAATTAATGCATTTTTAAAAATTTGCGTTACTATTGCAGATATTATTTTTCTAGTTGTTTCACTTCTTCTAGCGGATTTTAAATTCATGAAAATACGCGTTGAAAAACCGGATCTTTATTTTTGAAAACTAATCCTTTTACTTTTAAATTTATATTTGTAGTTGAAAAGTTAACTTTTTTTGCAGAAAATTAAACTATTCTGTTTAAAAATAAATCTTCTTGGCGGAACATCTATCAATTTTATTAAATTTTTAATTTTAAGTTCAACTTTTTCTTTGAAAATTCTTTTTATTAGGTTAAAATTAATTTCTTTTCATCAAAAATATAACCGTCCCATTTTCAGATGAAAATAATTATTTTTAGTTGAAATTATGTTCTGGTAAAAGAATTTCAATTTGTTATAAGTTGAAAATTCATCTCTATGGTAACAAATTAAACTATTTTTTAAAAGTATAAAATATTGTTTTACTATAAAATTTAATTGCTTAGTTAAATTAAAACTACTTTGTTTTAAATTAAACTAATTGGGTGAAAGTTCACCTCTTTTGTTAAAATTTCATCTTTTATTTTAGCAAATTAATCCTTTTGCTTCAACATTGCTATTTTTATTTTAAAAATATACTAATAATAAAACATTTTTTAGGAAATATAAGAATTTTGTTAAAGTTTTTTTGTTGTTTGAACATTAATGAACATTAATCCATGTTGATGAAACTACTTTTGTGAAAATTTTTACTGTTGTTGCGAAATACTAATTTATTTTTTAAGAAATTAAAAAATTTAATTAAAAAGTCATTTGGTTAGTTAACAGTTTTTGATCATTTGATGAAAATTCGTTTGGCGTAAAATTATATTTTTCAAAAACTTTTTCTCCTGGCCGCATATTAATCTAATTGGTTAAAAATTATTTTTTTGTTTGATTCTTCAAAGGTCAATTGTTTAGTTAAAAATTAATCTAGGTTTTAAAAAATAACAAAATTTGTTGAATATTTGATTGCAAAATGTTTTAAACTCAGATCTTTACAATTTATTTAAAATTCGTAATTTTTTGTTAAAAGTTATTATTCTTTAGTTTTATTATTTTTTAAGGATTCATTTCATAGAAATTACTTCCCTTGAAAAAAAACTTACGTAAGTCGTTAAAACCCCTTCATAGCAAACTTTCAATCATCGCAAAGAAATTCTTCTTTAATTTTTTTAAATAATTGACCCTGCTCGTTGAAAAAACATTTAACTCAGAATTTGTTCATGGAAATTGTTCGTTAGGCTTTTAAATATACTACTATTTTTATTAATTAAATATTTTTAATTCAATGAAAAATAGCCAACATAGTAATTTTGGCATCAAAATTTTTAGACTTTTGCCAAACAGCATTTGTTTTTACTTAATAGTAATACAACTTTTATTTCTAGCACATGTTATACTAAGAGTCTGAATTTCATTAAGCAAAGCATTCCTCATCTCGAAAATACCTTGTATGTATTAATAAAAAAACTGTATTTGTTTAATCTAAAAATTTTAAGCAAATGGCTAATCTAAAAAGTAAAAAAAAATCAACTTTGTAGTTAAATAAAAAATTAATATCATTTATTAAAAAAGCCCCAAACGCATACATATAAAAAATGTAATAAAGTATTACCATTATTATGATCCTTATTTAAAGCGATAAGTATATTATTAGAAACGTATCCACAAGGCCGGTTATGAAAACAAAATTTCTTATCTGTAGGCTTTAGTAGACGTACAGGATTTAGAACTTCATTCGTTCTTGTATGTCTAAATAGTTACTGTTAAATTAAATTAATTATTAAATTACTATTAAATAGTTACTACAAGACAATGAGGAAAGTTCCTGGTACCATGTGTTTTATTTTCTTGGTATTCACCAATCTTATGGGTAAATATAATAAAAGAAGAATAATTTAAAATATATTGTTAACTGCACTATACATATTTCCTATTCAAAATCTCGAATCAATTTTGAAATGCTACTAATTGAGCTAGAAATAAGTTAGCTACCCAAGTAGAAATTTTTCAACTGGGTTCAGATTTGCATTGCCCCCAATGAAGTACATGCTGAAGTTGAAAGGTCGAGTTTCATGCTGGATTGAAAAGTCCCACCGACAATCAATAAGTATTTGGTGCATCTTTTTCAGGAAAAGTTAAATGGTTGTCCGACAGATATTTTGTAGTTTTGGACTGGCTGATTAATGAGATCAAGGTTCGAAGGTCGGACAATTGAAACAAAGCCGTCAGTGTAGCGCCAAATTTCGTTTTTGCCTGGTATTAAAAAAGATAAAATAAGAAGTGGCTACTGTTTGGCACAAAACTCATAAGTAATCTCCACTAGGCTGACCGAATAACATTTTGTAGTTTTGAGTTTACAAACCAAATCTG
Organism: Druon quercuslanigerum; assembly: GCA_010014905.2. Taxonomy (NCBI): domain Eukaryota; kingdom Metazoa; phylum Arthropoda; class Insecta; order Hymenoptera; family Cynipidae; genus Druon; species Druon quercuslanigerum. Next base: position 10,769 of record JAAAKG020173477.1, read on the forward strand.
CTGATCTGTAATATAACAGTAGCTATAGAAGCGGCACCAAAGTTGCATTTTGCATGGGATTAAGAAAGAGAAATGGTAACTGTTTGGCTCAAGGGTCAGCGATCATGCGCATTAGGCAGTTCGACTGACAGATTGTATTTTCAAACCTGATCAATATTATTACTTTAGAAGCTCTATAAATGACTAGATAAACTCTAGTGAATCACCACGTATTGTTACTTTTGAATACTCAAATAGTTTTCAGGAGAATCTAATTGGAAATAGTGAAGGTTAAAAAGGTTAGTTTGATTTGCGTATTGTTGTTCTGGTCTGTAATAAGCGTTTCTAATCACATTGTGAAGAGTTTTTGAAGGGTACCGATCACTATTTTTGTAATGAGTTTCAGTTTGGCACGAGCGATGGTACACTTGGATAGAATCAGAGTCAATTTCGTCTTGAGTCTCATGTTTCATGTCTTCACGAGGCACATAGGCAATCCAAAGTTGATGGTTGGTCGCACTATTGAATCGTAAAAGGATTCTCATTCTTATCAATCCTGGTTCTGGGATCATCTGTGCATGACGCAAGGATTCGAACTGAAATTTTTTCAGCTCCTCTCTTTGCAGCTCATCATGGATGTCTCATGGAGCTAAGTTGACCAGATAAACTCCAACAGTCAGGTCTCTCAAAAATTCCAACGTTAAACGTAAAAAGTCTTGTACATGCTCAGAGATCAATTATTGCATTCGCACCTTGTATCTCAATTGGAGCATGGTTCCCGTTTATTACGGCTTCAGCAATTCAGTGAAAATCGCCGACATTGTGAACATGCATGAAAAAGATGTATTGATAAGTATTGGATCCAGTACTTTTTTCGGGAAACAGTATTGAATTTCCAATAGTGGTTCGCGAAAAAGCATTAGATCCAATACTTACTAATGCTTTTTTTTTTATAAGAACTTTTGTTTTATAAGAAATAAGTTAATGCAGTCTTCCCTTAGTTTTCGCCATTTAACAACTTACCACAATGTAATACAAATACTGTTTCCTGCTTCTCATCTCTGGTTTTCTGTTCAAAAATACTCGACTTTTGATATTTAAAGAAAAACGGAACACATCATCTACTTAAGATTAGAAGATTTTTAATGTTCAGAAAAAATAGTGATTGACGACTTAGGAACCTGATTTTCTCAAGAACGGATTCTTCATTATTTTGAAGAAAAGAAATTTTCCATCACCTGCCAAGTGCAGAGTAGAGCAACCTTTCCTGGAGCATGGCTTCATTTATAAGCATTAGAAGAATAATAATTTCTAAATTTGTCACCAAACTCAACAAACATTACTATAAGTTTTAGTTTAGTTTAGTTTATGTGCTGGCCGGGTTCCCAATGGAGTCCCCTTGGCGCTCAAGCTATAAAGCCTATTGAGTCATACCCTTAATTATTTGCGCTCAGTAGTAGACCTCAGACCTCTTAATAAAACTTAGTATGAAAACTACTGACAGCGTTATATTTTCCTCAGGTTCCATAAAATGTCCCCCAAGGGTTTATTTCCTGAACCAGGGATATTTCATCATCCAACCGCCTTTACTGCATTCTATCGTGGAATGATATTCCATCTTGTACATGATAGTTCAGGTTGTGCCCCTTAAGCTTTTGAGCAACGGTTCTTATGTCTTTCCACTATCTCGAAAACAATCTCTCTCAGTTTCGCGTAAGTCGGTATAGTTAATTATCTTTACCATTTCGGTGATCGACGAACAAGAGATATATCTGATCAATAATAATCAGGCAAATGGAGTTAGTTAAATATTTGTGAGGACATCACACCTGGGTGTTTTTTTCAGCATACCGGGTGCTTCGTCCGGAACCAGCTTTTGATAGTCATCTCGATACAGCAAGACGTTACTATTTCCGGTCTTATGTATTCACTTGCTGCCCCGCCTTCTGTAAAATCTTTAGCCTTTCCAGAATATTTCCAAAATTCGAATTTCTTCTTGGAAAAGGTGTCCCTTAAAAAATATACATATAATAGTTTCTATCGCGTAGTCTACAAACACTGTGAATTATAATTATGACAATTCTGCTGTGTGTTAACGAAATACTAGAGTAAATTGGTAACAGATCTATAAGTATGTACATGTAGCAGTGGAAATGATCCAAGTTTATCAGTTTTGCTTGTAACGACAGCTAAACGAAAGGATGAATAGCCATACTGGAATTTTACTCCTTACCTTTATGGTTTTCATTAATTTTACTGGTAAATATATACAATCAATAATTGCCTTATGGCAAAGTATGCCGTACTTGCATCTTCTTTTCCGGCATATTTAATTGTTGTTTAAAAAATCTAAATAATTTACGATCAGTCACAATGGATTGAAGCATAATTGGGAATTAGTTAATATTGCCAAATTTTTAATATCCTGCATATTAGGATCCTGCAATGATTCTGGAAGAAATTATGTGTGGCATTCCTCTCTCCGGAAGAGAAAGATATTTCGGAATTTAAAAATTTTAAATCTGCGATTCCTGAAATCTATCTTATTCAATTTTAGAAATGTAAATGATAGTAATAAAGTAGTAGTTAGGAGTAGTTAGTAGTAATAAAGTAGTTAGATTTTTCTAGTCATCTGGAACTTCCCCCTGTTTCGATAAAAACATTTTGTTAGCTTATACAGCCTATAAAGTATACAATCGCTATCGTATTAAAGTATAACAGCGTTATTGCTATCAATACAGCAATCTTACCATTCTCTAAGTTCCCGATGATATTCTTAACGTTAGAAACAATAATTATTTTCACGCAGATTTCTGATATAGCATCTTATATGCTGCAATTGTGCTACTCCAATATCTACACCTCCCAATAATTTAATTCAATAGCTCCTACGACGATCCTTTACTTTATCCAAAACATATACTATTTCATCCTCAACATTCCGAATTCCGACTAACTCTCTGCTACTACTTCCTTTCTTCTTTTTCTTGCCAATTATCTCTTTAGTGTCAAGGCTTTTAATAATCAACTTTTACATATACGCTTGTTTCTTTTCGTTCACGGCTACGTGGGTTTCATCGATCCACCAACCATTCACAGTCATTCTTCATACAATCGCAGTGTCACAAACTTCAGTTAAACTCGTAAGAGTGATTTCTTAGAACATTTTACATACATGCTCCATATATTTATGGTGAATTAGTATCTTCCAAGTTTTTCTGTCAAGGTGTTCAGTTATTATTATACAGTTATTTATTTGATCCAAAACTTTTACTCGGGTGTACCCAGTTATATATCATAGCCTCGAATTAAGTTAAGTGATGATAAAATCAGAATGTTATTTGCAATCTTTAAAAACAATTTTAATAAATTTAAACTATTTTTAATTTTTTTCAACATTTCACCACATTGTTTTATCAATAATATATAAAATTCATGTTAGCAATAATTTGCGTTTTAAAAAAACAGGTAAATTGTATATGTTACAAATTATGTATCGTATAAATGAAGTTTTTTTATAGTTTAACGTTTATTTACTAATTATTTTTGATATTGTCAGTTATACATATAGTATCGATATATTTAATGTGACGTACGCCAGCCATAGTGAGTGAGTTTTATTCCGTGGATGTGATTTTCTTTTGGTGTATCGCTGGGTCGAGCTTTATTGTAGGTGGCAATCAAGCTAGTGAATTATTCAGAAGGCTAAGTAGTCGTGGATAGACTTCTGACAACATGGATGGCCAGCGAGAAGAAAACACTATGCGTTAGAATCCGCAGGAGTTTACGGTGTACGACGCTACGGTGCAAAATGCAGGACAAGGCGATCTCGCACTGGTGGTGAGGGAGAACGAGGCCCTACTGCAAGAACTGGCAGCAGCCAAACAACAAATCGAGGAGTTAAAGCGTCTAACAGTGCGACAAGCTCAAGAAGTTCAGAGCCAACGGAGTTTAAGAGAAGCTGCAGCTCAGAGGGAAGCAATAAAAGGGCAGTTGAAACAGGCGAGACGAGAGCTTGACGCCATGTAAGCTGGTGGACCACGTCACAAGTTTCAGAAGAAGAAGAACTACCATTGGAGAAAAATGGTCGTCGCATGCTGACGTCACGCGCAAGTAACGATGAATCCTTGCGCAGAAGTGATTCCAGTAGTGGATCTGATGAAAAGGGAGCATCGCCATTGCTTACTTGAGTAAGTCAGAAAGTGCACATCGGAGCAATATGAGAACTTCTAAGCATGCTTGATGCGATTGGAAAGAATGTCGATGGATGGGAGCGTTAATTTAGACTTCTCAAAGATGCCTATAGATTGGAAGATGACGTCACGAGAGTTCTCATATGCTCACAACTTAAAGGAAAAGCTCTGTCTTGGTTTCATTCGAGACCAGAGCATATAGAAATGCCGACTGATGAACTTCTAGCGGAGTTAAAGAAAATGTTTTTTAGACGACCCAAAAAAGTTCTACTACGCAAACAGTTCGAAGAAAGAATGTGGAAGCGTGGAGAATCATTTTGTGAATATATCTACGACAAAATTATACTTACTAATAAAGTGCCAATTAGTCAAGATGAGAGAATCGATTACATTGTAGACGGAATCCCTGATATCTCCTTGCGTAATGAACAACGAATTTAATGTTTCGATTCCATCCAAGATTTGCTGTCAGCTTTTGAAAAGGTCACTTTGCATTCAAAACACCAGAAAATAGGCGAAAAGGGAGAAAGCCTTGGTGACAAGGAGAAAGAGAAGGACAGCAAAACGACCAGCAGTTTCAATCCAAGGTGTTACAATTGTGGCAAAATGGGACATGTGGCCGTACAATGTGATCAGGAAATCCGAAAGAGGGGATCCTGTTACTCGTGTAGTTCAACTGAACATATGATCCGAAATTGTCCCAAGAGGAAGAAGATTTCAGGTCAAGAGATTGCCAACGTCGAAGAAGAGAATGACGATTTCCATCGGATGGCCGAGCTACAACTGGAGGAAGATGGTGTTTAGAGTGCTCCTTGATAGTGGTAGTGCAGTGAGCCTAAGAAAAAGAAGTTTAGTGAAACCCAGCCACGTGAAACCGCTTGATGCAAATTGTAAGCAATATGCTGGTATCAATAGCTCGAAGCTGAAAGCCTTTGGTGCGATAGCCGTGACGGTTAAAATGATAGGTATGGTACGTAAAATAAATTTGTTGGTTATGGATTATGGTACGAGGCATGCACCCGTTTTGCTTGGACGAGATGCCCTCAAATGTTTTGGTTTACAATTTATTGAAAAAGAAAATTTGTTTAAAGAGGAAGTGAATGAAATTTCAAACGTAGACGTGAAGGCAATAAGCGAAGGGGAAAGTGAAGGGGAAAGTGAAGGTATGGAAATTAATTCAAAGATAGACGCAGACTATCAAAATAAAGTTCCAGAATTATTTCAATTAGAATATGTAACGGCAGAAAGACCGCAAGATCTAAAAACAAAAGTAGAGTTAATAATTTCAGTAAAAGAATATCAGCCTTTTCACTTTTCACCTATCTTTTTCCGAGAAAAATATATTAAAGGAATTATTAGATAATTTAGCGAAGCAAACACATCGTTAGAGATAATTACCCTTTACCTGTTATCGAAGATCAGCTTAGCATCATAAGTAATAAAAAAATATCTTAGTTTACTTGATCTTAATGATGGATTTTATCATGTGAAAATTGCAGAGGAGTCAATAAAGTACACTTCGTTTGTAAGGGCCCTCGGTCAGTTCGAATTTGAATATATGCCTTTTGGCTTAAAGAGTGCGCCGAGTACGTTTCAAAGGTTTATAAACACAGCATTGAAAGAATTTAAAGATTCTGGTGACATTACAGTGTAGATGGACGTTGAATTAAGGTTGGATAAATGAAAATTTCTCATTACAAAAATTGAGTTTTTAGGCTATGAGATTAGTGAGCAAGGCATTAGGCCAACAAAGTATGTAATAGAAGCAGTAAAAAATTTCCCAGTGCCCAGAAATGTTCGAGAAGTACAAAGTTTTTCAGGATTGACCTCGCGGTTTCGTAAATACATTGAGGGGTTTGCCTTGCTAGCTAAACCTCTATATGATTTGCTGCGAAGTGTAGTGATATTTAAATTTGATAAAAAGGAAATGGAATCCTTTGACATATTAAAATCAAAAATAATTGAGCAACCTATTCTAGCAATTTTCGATCCTCGCGACGAGATTGAATTGCATTGTGATGCAAGTGCAATCGGTTTCGGAGCTGTGCTTTTACAAAAGATTTCGAATTTATCTATGGGCAAGATTTTTTAAAATTATCGCTGACTGTAATTTACTCGCGCGAGCACTTAAAAAGCGTGACATAAACCCTAAAATTGAAAGATGGGTCATGGAACTCCAAAGCTACGATCATGTTATAGAACACCGCGAAGGCAAGCGCGTGATCCACGTGGATGCTCTTAGCAGAGTGAACTGCGTCTGTGTCGTAGATGACAATACTTTTGAGCGAAATTTGGCATTGGCACAGAATAGGGACGAATTGATTCTAAAATTACAAAAGCAATTAGAAGATTCCGAAGATAAGTATTATGAGTCAAAGAACGGAGTAGTCTACCGCAAGAAAGGTGATTCATTGTTATTTTATGTACCAAAAGAAATTAAGAAAAACATGCTCTTCAAATATCAGACAAGGTGTATGAAACCATTTGTAAAAGTTACTGGTTTCCGGAAATGCCCAAGGAAATTTCGTAACACATAAAAAATTATCGTAAGTGTATCGCTTATGCCCCGTCGATGGGTACGGTTGAGGGCTACATGTTGATGATTCTAAAGGGTACCAAACCTTTCGAAACCATACACATTGACCATGAGGGTATTGTCAAGCCAATGGTCAAGCAGAGCGTTCTAATCTTTTTCTTGCACCTATCTTAGAAAAATTAAGTGATCATAATTCTGGAAAAGCTTGGCCGAAAGCTATTGGTGAAGTAGAATATGCGGTCCACAATGTGGTACACAAGGTGACTGGTGAAACTCCTAGTACAATGTTATTTGGCGTAGGACAACGTGTTAAGGTAGACGACAAAATAAAAGAGTTTTTAGAATCAGAAATTAATATCAGCGACAGAAATTTAGAAATATTGCGTGCCAAAGCCAGCGAAAAGACTATCTGTAATAACTTCCGATTTGAAAGAAGTATGTGCTTCTTGTTGTCTTCGTTCAAATTGCGATATTGAAAGTCACTTTTTTATACGGGACAGCAAGTGCCAGAAACCAGTTTAGTGCCTTTTTTTCAGGGGATCGTTTTTGGGATTTCCTCACCATGTGCTACCGAACTTGTGCCACCGAGCCTTCATCTGGACAGGGATGTATCCTTCGAACATATTCCCTATGGCAGAAATTGCTCTGTGAAAGAAATATAAATATTCACTTACTTAATATTCTAACTGATGACGAAAAAATGATCAATCATTTAAAGGGATTTTTATAGTTTGAAAAAATAAAATTTTCAACTTAAAGTTGCGGGAAAAATTGAAATTAATTTTTATTTAAATAAATTAAAAAAAGATTTACCAAGATTCTAAATTGTTTCCGAAAATTTCGGAAAATAATGTAGAAAATATAGAAAAAAAATTTTTAATCCAGCGCGATTACAAAATTGTTTATAATAAATTTGAATAAATGTAAGAGATTTTAACAAGTTCTGATTCAGGAGCCTTCAAAACATGTGCAAACTTATAAAAAAGTAATCTGGGAGATTAAAAGCGTCATTTATTTACCAAGAAAATAAATGTTATGCAAACGAAAAAAACCTTTTTTAAACAAAATAGAGCAGTTTTAAACAAAATTGGTCCATTTTGAAGCTGGAAGGATAAATTATTTTCGAAAAAGTTAAATTTTGACCCTCAAAATATTATTTTTTACAGGATATGCCAATGTGAATAGTAACTTAATATCAAATACTCATATTTTCATAATAATTGCTTCATTTTTAAATTAATTAAACAGTGAATTAAAAAAAAATACTTTCATTTACTAAAAGATTGTACAACTATGATGCCAAGAACATGATTTTTTTAAAAATCAGTTCAACTGTAACCGCGAAAATATGAAGTTTTTTACTCAATGAATTTTTAACGAAAGAACAATTAATTAATACAAACAATTTTTTTAATTTTAACGAATTACTTGATTTTGCAACGAAGAAACATTTCTTTACAATAAAACATGTACTACTTTACTTTTGAACAAAAAAAAGATTCAACTTTTGCAGAAAACTGTGAATTTCAACAACAAAATTTACAAGAAAATGGTGAAATCATCAAACAAAGCAGATGAATTAAAAACCAAACGGTAACATGCTGAGCATAAAGGATTCATTTTCATACAGACGAAGACTTACATTTTCAACTAGAAAATATCAATTTTTGAATAGAAATTGTAACTACAGAGATGAACAAAGGCATCACTTAAGAACTAAAATGACGAATCCTAAAAAAAACATATTCGCGAACAAAGAGTTGTTATTTAAAATGAAGAAGCTTAAATAAAAATATAAAAAATGAAAATTACCCATAAGCACACTGTACTGATTATATTTGTTTTCAATTAAAATAATATCATCATACTTTTCATACTACTTTCATTTCAAGAATAAAAACGTAAATTGTGTTTCGGGGGCTTCACAGTTCAAGAGGTTCGGCCCTGGTCAAAGCTTGGTGGCAAGGTTTTGGAATCACGTGATGAGGAAAACTCAGGACGATCCTCTGAAAAAACGGCATCACGCTGCTTTTTGGAACTTGCTTTCCCGTATAAAAAACTGACCCCTAAAAGGATGCAGTTCTGTGGCGAGAAAGCGTGCTAGGTTCTAAGTTGATGAGTTTATTGCGCTGACGATCGGTCTGAGGGAAATGTTATTTATATGTATTTTTAAGAGTCTCTAAAGTCTTAGAGAGATGGGATTAGTATGTATTAATTTAGACATTGTTTGGCTGTCCAGTTGAAATTCTTTGAGAAGGGTTTTTGCTTCCATTGTTTGTTTCCTAACCACATTCAAACCACCTGCAAAAATAGGAGAACTACTAAGTGAAACTATTTAGTGATTCGGGAGTTTACAAAATCCCTTGTTCTTGTGGCAAAGTCTATATTGGAGAAACCAAGAGTGCGGTGAGCCAACGTATAAAGGAACATGAGAGTAAACTATGACTAAAACATTTTTTGCAATCAGAACTATCTGAAAATCATCTTGAAAAAGGGTATAACATTTTATTTGACAAAACAACCGTCATCGTAAAAACTTAAATATTTTTCCAAGAAAACATAGAGAAGCAATGAAAATCTTAAAACACCCTAATCACATCAATAGGGCAATGGATACAACACAAATCCGATTTGGCTCTCCGTCCTCCGGGATTAAAAAAAAGACTTAATGGGCCAATCGGGTTAGACCAGTCCCCATCGTGGGGCGCAGTAGCCAAACACAGGGATAGCAGAGAGTATACATAAGAAAAACATAGCCTGATACCTCAGGTTCAGGTCAACCCTGAAGAAGTGAACTGCAATGTTCACGAAACGTGACCGAAAATCATAATTATTAGAAAAATTATTTATGTATTTCTATTTTGTTTTTATTACATTATTCATGAAAATGTGGTTAACGAAAAAATAGAATAGCGTATGAAGAGTTAATTTGCATTTGTATTTGAAACACATTGTGATAACTTTAAAGCCCGTTTAAGTTTTTCAACTCTTGACTACCGGCAATAAGAAACATGGTGATTGGCGCGTTGCTAGGGGCTTTGGGTTTGTGGGGTATTGACAGGGGAAGCTACACTGCGTGATCTAGCCTATACTCCGAGAGAAATCAGACTTGTAATACTTCAAGGTTGCCTATATGAGTGACCAGAGCCCGTTTATGGGCTCTCCAGCTGTTACCTGGAACTAACGAACCTGGTTCCTGGCACCTATACTAATAAATTTTAAGTTATAATTAGTATAATGATTCCCTATCTAACCAGCAAACTACCTTGGTGTTGAATCGCCAGGTTTTTCCAATTGCGCATCTGCAAGCCCAAAAGCATATTTTTCCTTTTTACTTAGGTAATTTAGGTTCACAAAATCTGGCAGTTTACTGCATCTTGTACAAACCAAAAATGCTGTTTTATTTAGGTTTTCAGATAGGCCATAGTCAGTTTACCAATCCTCAACAATGTTCAGAGCAGTTTAGCATGAGTACCAGTAAAGTTCCGTCATGTTTTCGAAATACTAGTATCACAAAGTCAGCTATATACCCGGATGTATGGAAAACTATTTTATTTAACTTGAGAATCAAATCATCAATGAAGAGTGCCCACAGAATGGAGGATAGAATTCCTCCTGCGGATGACATCGTTTAACTTCCGCTTTAATTTTGCAAAGTAGGGCGAAGATTGGACAATCCTGTCCCATAGCATGAAGCGCAAACAGTTATGAAACGAACAGTGGTACCCAAAAATTTCCATGTACTTGTTTGTGCATTTTTGCCAATTAAATGCGCAAAAAAGTACATGTTGCGCTTCATGCTATGGGACAGGATTTTCCTATCTTCGCCCTACTTTTTCAACATAAAAGCGGAAGTAAAAACGGTGTCATCCGCAGGAGGAATTCTGTCCTCCATTCTGTAGGCGCCCGTCATTGATGATTTGATTCTCAAGTTAAATAAACTAGGTTTCGATACATCCGGGTGTATAGCTGACTTTGTGAAACTAGTATTTCGAATATACTAGTATATTTCAACAAGACATCGGATCAAGCTGAGAAGCTCCAGACGCCCTTCGGGGAAGCACCTCAGCCATTTAAATGCACAAACAAGTACATGGAAATGTTACTAGCGGGGTCCTCTTGGAGGTTGGTGCTTCTAGTGTCTCCTCACCCATTCCGAAGGCACATTGTGCCAACAGAGCAGGCAAAAAGCCACTACGCCTTTACTTTTCAAGGCGCAGTAATTACTTACTCGCCTCTCCCAGAGTTAAGCAGATTCCTCTGCTAACATGTTTCTGCTAACCTGTGTCTAGTAAAAGTCCGGGGCGACTTTATATCCCATAGTCATGCGATCCGTAAAATGGTACACAATGACCCCATCAGAATATCCAAACCTTCTTGAATCGCTGCCAAGAACATACCGTCTTCTCCAGCAGCATTGATTGGGTCAATACGCTAATCCCTTTTGAGAATGAATTTATATATCCTTCTTCAATGTACATTACAGTTATTTATCTAAACCAAATATAATATTTACTTAAATTATTTAATAATCTATTAAAACTAATAAACTTCCTACCTATAATTTATTTTTTCAGAGTTATCTTGGGCACACAAGGATGACGCAGTTCATCCTCTTCCTATTCAAGTTAGTAATATTCACCATTTTGAAGGGTTAGTAGGCCCAGGTTTTGATTTAATACCTGGCTTCTGGAAAGTTGGAATCGATAAGGAAAATGGTCAGGAGTACATCATTGGAGTTATCGTAGCTGAAATTCTTTGTCCATTAGTGACACCTAGAGCGGATTATAGGTATAATTTTGTAAGAGTTAAAGTACTCATACGTGGCAACAATGCCAGCGAGCTTGTGCCAATATCGGAAGAAGATCCTCTGAATAGTCGATTTTTGAAGAAATTTGGGAAACACAATATTCGTTCCGCCGAAGTACACTAGTTAAACAAATAATTTAACTGAGTACATATGAGAATAACTGGCATTTGTATGGCCCATTCAAAAATTAGGTCATTTTTTATAAAATCTAATCGTATGCCCAAATTTAAATTATAATTGTTTTACTCCAGTGAAAAAATCACCGGGCAAAATTCGTTTTAAATTTAAATATAGATTGACGAAATAAAAAATTTAAAGTTAACCTAATTATTAAATTGTCGCCAGCTTCAGCCCCATAACTATGAAAGGAAAATCATACTAAAATAACATTACTCAAAGGTAAATTTATTTTTATCTCGGTATTTGTAAATTGTAAAATATTATTCTGTGTTGTGTTGCAAAAGGCTATTCTCGACAGATATGAAAGATTCGATACAAAAAGATTTTTTTAACAATTCGTTCATCTTTCAATTAAGAGATTGAATTATTAACCAAAAAAGTTGAATTTCAAACCAACATCGTAAATTTTCACCAAAAATGTGGACTTTCCAACGAAAAAGTTCAATTTTTAACCAAGAGTGGAATAGTTACCTCTTAAGTTAAAAACTTAATGTTAAACTAAAGAGAATGAATAAAAAGAAAAATATTAAAATTTTCAAAGAAGAAAATTAGTTTTTAAATAAAATGAATCTTCAGCCAAACAAATAAATTTTTGACCAAATGGATGAACTTTCAACGATACAATCTAAAAAGATACTTTTTTAACCATTCCTAAAATTGTTAAATTTTTAGTTAAAAATTTAATTTTCAACCAAAAAGGGCACTTTGTTACATAAAACTAAAATTCTCAATCAACTAAATGAATTTCGAACTACAATAATTAGTCTTTTACTAAGAAATTAAATACTGAGCAGGTTTCGAGACAAAAATACAAATATTTACCCTAACAGTTGAATTTTTAACTGCAAAATGGGAATTTTCAACAAAAAAACTTCATTTTAAACTAGAACAGATTAATTTTTGTTTGAATAGTTTTGAATCAAACCAGAAAAGGTTAAATTTGCATCACCAAAGATGAACTTTTAAAACAGAAAATGGACAAAGTTGTAATTAAATTGTTTAAATTTTATTTTAAAAAAGAATAATTTTAAATTTAAACTGGAATAGCTAACTTTACAGTTAAAAAAGATTAATTTTTAACCACAAAACTCACTTTTCAAGAAAATAGTTACACTTTTAACTAAAGAAACGAATTTTGAAATAAAATTATGAACCTTTAACTAAAAAATGGAGTCTTTAAAATAACAGTTTAATGTTCGACCAAGTAGTTAAATTTTTATCTAAATTTTTGCATTTTGTACCATTTTGTTAAGTCTTCGAACCGAAATTAAATTTTTCACCTAAAAGTTGGATTTTTTACCCAATAGTTGAATTATTATCCCAAAATGTAAATTTTCAACAAAAAAATACATTTTCAACTGGGACAAATTAATTCATATACACAAACTGCAGTGTTCATAAAAAAGGTGAAATTTTTCTAAGAAAAGAAATAAATTTTCAACTATAAAAAATCAATCAAATTATTTAAATTTTAAATCAAAAAGACGTTCAATATTGTGCGTTCGCACAACTCAATATTTGTTGTTATTAACACATTATCCTCAGGTAATTTGTGGATGTACCCTTATTTATTTATTCATTTATTATTATTTTTTAAATTTAGGACTATCACATTTAGCATTACTCTTAATATCGCTAAGTGCTGCGAATATTAGTACGTAAACCCCAGTATCAATAGAATAACTTAAAATTAATAATTTTCTATCCTTGTGTATCTAGTGTTTATTATTCACGCGGTTAAACAGAATGAAAATTTAAAAAAATGTTTAAAGCGACTAAAATTATTATATTATACCTTAAGTTCTAATGATAAATTACAAAGATTAATAACATGCAAAGGAATTTGCAAAAACTGTTTCTTGAGTTTCTGAAATCCACGGATCGCCTTCGAATACTTGTGAAGAATGGATTAATAAACTTGTGATTGAGTTAATAAGCTTTTAAAAGTTTGATTAAAAAATCCTTATAATCCTTATAAAATGATAATGATTGCTCTTGTGTAACGGACCTTCGACTTTTTTTTAAACAAAATGGTGTTTTAATTTCCATAGATCCCTTGTCCAAAAAAAAATTTTGTATACTGATAAATGGTTTCAAAAAGGGATAAATCTACTATACTGGCATGCTACTTTATTCTGGACTATGCCAGTCTCAGATTTTTAGTTTTTAATCTACAAGAAGTAGTAATTTACTATGTATTATTATAGACACAAGATAATCTTGTACCAACATTTTTTATGGAAAAGAGGGGCCACAAATTAGTTATATTTTAAAACAAAACCATTTTTATTTTTAGTTATTGAATAAAAAAGATTTTAAGTAATTTAAAACACTAAAAATGAATCAATTTTGGATTATATAAAGACCATTGTTTCTGTTTCACACTCGAGGCCTGACATAGTTCTCCTTGACTTCGAGAAACGAATCATGTACGTTATCGAATTTTCGGCACCAGCTGACAATAACATTCTATCCAAGGAGAATGAAAGGAAAGAGAGGCATAGAAACCTTTGAAGAGAGTTTCGACGATTGTACCAGGAATACTCTGTTAAAATATTTAAATTTCAATTTTTTTTAAACTCTGCAAAATAAAAAAAAATCCTAAAATCTTCCAGAAAATAACTTTCAATTTTCCCAAAAATATGGAGAATACGAGTTGATTCTCTCAAAACCTTTCCAAATACATAAAAAGATTCTTTTCTACAAAATTGTAAAACATCTACATTAAAATCAAAATTGTTATAATTTCTTAATTGACCCTTTTTAAAAATATTTTTAAGGCATCTAAACGTTCTAAATGCTTCTAAAATTTTTGGAATTTTTCTTAAAATTTTTTAAAGACAAAACAACTTGCAGATTTTGGTTCAAAAATTTTTTTGAAATAATTTGAAATCTTTTAGAACATTATCCTAAAGGTCATTTTTCTACCATAAAAATCATTAAACTTTTTTTCTGGAAATCTAAAACAAATTTCATTTTCTTGAAATATTTCGCAATTTTCATTTAGCTTCATTTTTTAAAATTTCCATAGATTAAAAATGTCTTGAAATTAACCATAGAACACTATGAAATTTTTTCAGATTTTTTTAGAAAAAATTGATTAAACTTCATGCGAATTTTTACATAACATAAACATAAACTTAAACATAAATGTCTTAGAATTAGTAAAAGAGTCTTCATGAATTTTTTTAGATTTTTTTAAAAACTTTTTTGCAAATTACAAATTTTTGATTTTTTGAAAAATCAAACATTTTTTCTAAAAAATCTGAAAAAATTTCATAGTGTTCTATGGTTAATTTTAAGACATTTTAAATTTATAGTACTTTTTTTTAAACTTTGAAGTTTTTCAGAAAAATAACGATGGTGAAAAAAAAAAATATTTTGGGATATTTTTGCATTTTGTCCGCCATTTTGGAAGAAAAAGCACATATATAAAAATTTTATGTTAAAGTTTAAGAATTTTCAGCACCGACAGTTAAAGAAATTTTCAGATATTAACGCGTTTTATGCCTAAAAAAAATTATAAAAACAAATATCAAACATTTTTCTCTATGTTTGTATGCAAAAACCGCCATATTTAATTTTAAAGTCAAAATATTCACATTTGGACCACGGATTCGAATTTAGCTCATGTAAAATCATAAGGAACAGTTCTTTTTAAATTTAAAAAAAAATTTAAAATATTTCGAAATTTGTCAAAGAAAAATTTAAAAGATTTTAGGGCAATTTTTTTAATTTTGCTAAACACAAAAAATGCAGGAAAAATTGAAATAATGTTTAGAGATTAGATAGTTTAAAAGGACTGACAAGATTAATAAGAAAAGAATTTTCCTCATATTTTTCTGAAATTTTTAAATAATTTTTGATTCTGAAAAATGAATTTTAACATAAAATTAAAAAGGGTTTTTAAAAATATCAAACGATTTCCTACACTTTTATAAAAGAGTTTAGATGATTTTAAAGAAAAATGTTTTAATTTTGTAAAATTACAAAATAAAAACTAATAAAAAAATTGAATTAATTCAGTATATATTTAGTAGAATTAAAGAGCTTCAAAATGAATTTTAAACTCTAAAAGATTTCTAGAAATGCAAATTTTTAAAGCGGTTGTAGAAAATTCGTATTTTTTGAAAAATATGACCGTTTTCTAGAAATTCTAGAATCTAGAAAGTCTTTTTTGTTTGAAAATTTTGCTACTTGGTTGAAAGTTAAACTTGCTTGTGAAAAATTATTTGTTTTCCTCAAGATTTATGATTTAAATTAAAAATTCAACTATTTTGTTTAAAATGTAATTTTGTTGAAAATTTAACTGTTTTGTTGAAAGTTTATCTATTAAATTAGAAAATCTGTCATCTTGTAATAATAATTCAAGTATCTTCTTAAAAAATCGTGTCTATTGCTTGAAAGCTTAATTGTTTATTCTTCTTTATTAAAAATGTGTCCCCTAAGGGTTTAGATGACTTCCATTCCTTACAATATTTCCACTTCCCTTCCCCCTTCTCTAAGTACTTTGGTAAACCTTCCTTTTTATCATCTTATACAATTTATTATATTTTGATTCCTCAATCATCCCCCATCTTTCTATTAATTGTCTTTCCCTGTCCTTTTTTTCCAATTCT
>JAAAKG020173488.1:0-53162 GCA_010014905.2 Druon quercuslanigerum
TGCGATGGTATCGGCGGGGTTGTCAAAAGAAACGCGTACCATGCAAGTTTGCGGGACAAAATTTCGGAAAAAATAACTGAATATTCAGTATGACTTTTTTAAACAATTTTTTATTGTATAAACTAATGCTAAGTAAGTAAGCAATTGTTTATTCCCATTTAAATTGGATATTTTTCCTCTTTAAATCTGGATCAACGGCAACCCTATTTGAAGGCGAGAGCCTTCTTTTTTTTACAAACATACTCCGTTTTTGGTTAAATTTCGGAAAAGAAGAAATACGTGGCATAATGTTATCCTAATAAATGGTACATAATTATGACAATATTAAATACATGTTGGTATGTCGTACATATAAATTACTAAATAATATATCACGAGGCATATAAATCACTCACACATTCGATTGAATGCAAAATTTTTTCTGCCTATGATCAATCAAAAGCGGTACCTATTATGTAAAAAAAACCAATCTGTGAACATCTAATGCAGTAATAAAGGTATATATGCAATCATACGTGACATCTTTTGAATTCATTTAAAAAACGACACTTTAACTCAGAACGTGCGGGCTCTAGTCCGCAGCGTCGCGCAAGTCAGAGCGCACACACGCGGACGAACAAACATTTTTCGTGGTAAATCTTTTTCGAACTGCACGCATTTTTTTGCGTACATGAATAAAGGAATGTTTATTACATAAGTTGCCATAAATAATTTTGATCTCAGAGGCGCAGAAGTTGTTTAAATTCTCATTTGTTTATAAAAAAATTATTTAAATCTAACAAAATATACATCTGCGTAACGGACGCAGTAGTTTTTTTATAGTAATAGTTGTTATCAAATTGTAATCCAAAATTTATTGAGATCGGATACTTATTTTAGAAGAAAATTATAATATTTTAAATCGCTGTCAGAAATTTTAATTGTTTATTAAAAAATAACTTTTTAGAATTTAAAAAAAAAATTACATAGAGTATTTCTGGACTATAAAACTTGGTGCTAGTCAAATTTGATCTCAAAATATGAACCTTGGGAAATTTGTGGTCCACTTGGGAAAGCCTCACCCTGATATAATGTTTTTTTACGCAATAATTTTATGTCAGCTAACAAATTAGCAAATCAGTTTTGCCGATGAATGTATTTTGTAATAAAATTTTTTTCTCTAAAAAAATTTGGATGTCTCTGTCATTACCTACACTGCCTCATGTATATCCAAAACAGGCAATCAAGCTTATAGTGTCAAAAGTGCGCAAACGTTTTAGCGCAATTTCGACAATTTGCAGTTTACTTTGTTGTTTTCTTTTCGAACCCGCGATATTTCCTTTGACAAATAATTTTATTTTACAGGTTCCCTGTTATGCTGGGGCCAGTTGGCAGTATGTTTGCCAAATAAACTTTAAGTTTATTTTTCATTTCGAAATATATATTAATTTTTTTTTCAAATTCATATCAAATTTTTATAATTTGTATTGCTAAGATGATATTTTCTCTTTTACAGGTTTAAAGATCAAAGAGTTTACTTGTAATTTGACTATCCCCAAAAATTATTAGACTTTAAGAATTTTTTTATCGTGCATTAATTGTTAGTTAAAAATTCCCATTTCTTAAGATTTAATTCGAAACAGGTCACTTTAAAATAAGTGCTTTTCAGGTAAAAATGCCTTGCCTCTATCCTACTAGTGTTTGTAAATATTTAGACGAAAATGTTTTTAGGAAGATAATTGTCTGTTTTAACTGTTTTTTTTATTTATACGAGATTCGTGGAATGTAAGGAATTTCAAAAATTTCAAAAATTCCTAGAATTTAGGAAATTTGTAGAATTCAAGCAATTCATAGAATTCAAAGAATTCAGAAATTTAAACTGTTATGTTCCGGCAAGTTGGCAGTATTTTTGCTAATGCTAAACTCAAGGTTAATTTTTAATTTTGAAATATATATAAATATATATTAATTTTTTCCAAATACGTATCAAATTTTATAATTTGTATTGCTAAGATGATATTTTCTTTTTTACAGGTTTTAAGTTCGGAGAGCCCACTTTTAATTTGACTATCCCCTAAAACTATTGAAAATTGATTTCAAAATCCTTGGTATTCTTAAAAATGTTAAAAAATTAATTTTTTTAATTTGTATATATTTTATTTTAACAATTCCCATTTTGAAAGTTTTAAATCGAAACAGGTCACTTTAAAACAAGTGCTTTTCAGTTAAAAAATCCTCGTATGTATCCTACTAGTCCTTGTAAATACTGCGGAAAAATTTATTTGAATTTTATTAGTAGCCTCTCTTTATACTGGAATTTGTACACGTTAACAAAAAATGTTTTATAAAAACAGGTGTGACGACGTCGAAGCGGGAGGGACGGGACCAAGGCTTGTGGCAATCTATGACATGATGGGAGG
Organism: Druon quercuslanigerum; assembly: GCA_010014905.2. Taxonomy (NCBI): domain Eukaryota; kingdom Metazoa; phylum Arthropoda; class Insecta; order Hymenoptera; family Cynipidae; genus Druon; species Druon quercuslanigerum. Next base: position 2,400 of record JAAAKG020173488.1, read on the forward strand.
TGGGGGTCTGAATCACTAAATAGCTAAATAGGAGTCAACAATTGTGTAACCTGAGGACAAGCGATATATAGATGACCGAGAGAGAAAGGGATAGAGCATTTGAAGTTTGCCACAATTCCTACCCGGCCTAATGAAACTCAAGCGAGATTTTCACAGGCTCCCGCATTTGCCTGCCCCTACAGACGAATGTGCTTCAGTGGAATCCGACCAGAAAACCCATTTTGGAAAAAATTTCTTAAGGAGCCGAATCGTAGAATGTAACCTCAAGGCTATCAGATCCTACAATCTCAAACGGTGTACATGTCAATTATTTTATGTCGAAACCAAGTATGCATTTATAAAAATTAAGCCCTTTTCTAACCATTAGCTAACAAATCTTTCCCAGTTATAATTTTTTCTTTGATCCCCAAAAGCATCTAATATTCTCCCTGTATTTATTATTATTGTTGATCTTAGGGTTGTTGACCAAGGAATATTTATTATTAATATTAGATGTTAATTTTGCTTGTTTACTGGTCTATATCAATTTTGTTAAAATATTAATAAATCTTATAATTGTGAAAAAAATGTCTCTATCTTCGCTGGGATCTGAACACAGGACCTTTAGATTTCCGGTCTGATTCTCTTACGAACTGAGCTGCGAAGCTACAATAATAATAAAAATATGTATTTATGTTATTCCGTAGCTCAGTTGGTAAGAGCATCAGACCGGAAATCTAAAGGTTTAGGGTTCAGATCCTAGCGGAGATAAAGACATTTTTTTCATAATCTTAAGATTTATCAATATTTTAACAATATTGATATGGACCAATAGACAAACAAAATTAACATCTAATATTAATAATAAATATTGCCTGGTCAACAACCCTAAGATCAACAATAATAATAAAAATATGTATTCATGTTTAGAGGAAAGAAAAATCTTACAAGTATCAAGAATGACGTCACCCAGCTTGTAAGGGGGTTGTGAAGAAAATTTTCTCGTCTCTCCATAGCTCAGTTGGTAAGAGCATCAGACCGGAAAACTGAAGGTCCTGGGTTCAGATCCCAGCGGAGATAGAGACATTTTTTTCGCAATCTTAAGATTTATCAATATTTTAACAATATTAATATAGACCAGTAGACAAACAAAATTAACATCTTATATTAATTCTTTCTGTATCTTGATTATGATAAATAATCTTATGATTACTATTTTCATTCTGAACTACAACAATCTCTTAGATACAAATTTGTAATCTCTGAGATGCTCCCTTGCTCTTTCATTCACAATGAAAAAAACAGTTATCAAAAGAAAGTGGAGAAGAATAAAAGGTTTGATGAAGAGGCGGAGAAGGCAAGGACAGCAGAGGAGGCCTGGTGAATAGGTAATAGAGAGGGAAAAAGAAGAAACAGAGTAAATCAGAATATTGAAATGGTAGAATGAAAAAAGTTTGGAGGAATATATGGTGGGGAAAATATGCTGGGAAAGAGATTAAGAAGAGAACATTACAAGGGAAGAAATGGTCAAGGTGTTGGTAATCATGAAAGATGGAAAGGCACCTTGTATAGATGATATTCCAAATAAAGTCTGGAACTATGGGCATAAGAAATTTAAGGAATGAGCATGAATAATGTGTAAGAGGATCTGGAGAGGGGAGGAGTATCGAGAGTTATAGAAAAAAGGATTAAAGGTACCCATAGTGAAGTAAGGAAAAAGGGAAAAATGAAAGATATGGTTTAGAAGAGGAATAGGGATGGTGGCAAACATATATGTTCTGAATTATCTGATAAATGAAAGGACTAAAGGGAAAAAGGTCCAATGATAGCAATAGTCGTAAACTTTAAAACGGCGTTCGACTCCTTGGATAGAGTTGAGATAGAAGTCGTAATGGTGAAAACAGGTATACGAAAGGGCTTAATGAACATAATATCGAACATTTTCTGAGAAACAAAAAGCAGCGTCAAGGTAGGTAAGGAAGTAGGAGATAGTTTCAGTTTAGAGAGAGGAGTCAGACAAGGTTGATCACTGCGCACACTTTTACCAAATATATTGATTTCAGACCTAGAAGACAAAATAAGAGAAAGGAAAAGGAAGGCGCTAGGATAGGAGCAAAAAATATGTATACACTGGCATACGCTGACTATATAGTGATGCTGGCAGAGGTAGAAGAAGGGATGAAGTGCCTAATTACTGGATCAGAGATAAACTTAGATGGTAAAAAGTTTAATTTTAATGTAGAACAGACAAAGCCAATGAGGCTTAGAAGAGCATTGGGAAGAAAGAATAAATAGACAGGAGAAATAAAGGTAATAAAGTTAGAAAAAGTTAGGGAATTCAAATATTAGGGATATGCGTTACAAACGAATGAAATCATACAGCTTATATAAGAGAAAGTATAAAAAAGCAGCAAGGATAATGCAACAGGTATGTAAAACAGAGTAAAAAAAGGTTCAAAAAGGATAGTTGATGGAGAATATGGTTATTGGACATGCCCAGTATGTCCAGTATAAGATTGAGAGTTTACAAGAAGGGCCTATAATGTGGACAGAGCGGTTGGAGGGGACATCTTTCCACTAACTAGTTATGGAAACCAAGAAGGGTACGAGGACAAAACTCATAACTAGTGCTACTTTCTATTCAAGGGTTGAAACGGAGAATACCACATCCAATTAACTTGGACCCAAAACAAAAAAAAAGAGAACTACGTTCTTAGAAAAAAATGTTTAAACTATGCTGAAAATTCGAAAGTGCCAGCACAGTCTTCACGTAACAAAAGATTTTGAATTACAAATTAAAAAACTTAAGCAGAAAACAATGGAAGAAAACAGAAAAATGGGAAAAAACTGGAACAGGAGTCACGCTTATCGTGGGAACACACCTTAAAAATAAGAAAGGAAATCACTACAAAACAAAAAATATAAGACAAAGAAAGAAAATGAAGCCTAGAAGAGGATAAAAAATTCCAATGCCAAAAAATGAAACCAAAAGTTATGTCCCGCCTGACAACGTTGTCTTCGTCGTGAAACAGAGTGCCACCTCTGAGGAGGTTCACCAGGAGACGATCTACGTCGCCCGCTCTACCTGCCAGCCACCAAGTGTATTTTCCTACTACCGATAATCTGAGGCTTGCTATCACGATTCACCGTTTCGTCGCCGACACTCTAAGTGGCAATAAATGTTGCTTTCGTTATTGTGTTCTAAACCTTCTCGGTCTTCTTGTCTCCCTATATAAGGTACTTTCATGAAAAGAGGGAGGAAAGATAAATTCTTTGATTGATCTAAAATCTATCTCATTTATTTATTTTATTATCAAAGAAGTGCCACTAATTAATAAGTAATTGTATAAATTTATGTTACCTAATTCCTAATTATGTATTTTATAAGGAACATTAATTTTTTAGCAACACATTAACTGAAATGAATTTTAAATTAATTAGTCAGTTAGTCGGAAATCAGTAATTAATTATTGTAATTTTTAGCTTCTATTTTGAAATAAAAAATATTCACTGTGTCGTAATTAAAAAAAAAACAAGGAAAAAATACAAGCAATGATGAAAGGTTTAAAACTAAAACCTCAAAAAATGTATCACACTGACTGTTAAATATAATGGCAGGTTACATCAAACATTTTTACCTGAATTCGTTTTTTTAAACATAATACTTCAGATGCAACTTTTCTTTAATAAATAGTATGAAGGATTGCAGTTTACATGTCATTTACATACTTCACCAGAAAACGTCCCGTGATTGGGTGGCAGAGTCCTACTGGAGTTTCTTTGATTTCTTCTTTCGTTAATGTGGTAAACTTACCGCTTTCCATGTTTATTTTTACCCGTCGCCAATATCTGGAAGGCTTCATATAAAAATAAATGCCAGAAAGAGAATTACGACTGTGTAATATTGCAAAGAGATCACCATTCGTTGATATAGCAATTTGTTCGTTGGCTGGTACAGGCTCATATATGTTATTGCTTATTTTTATTTGTAGTGATTTATTGACAGGTAAACTGTATCGCCGAAGTTCGAATATTCGGTTTGTATTAGTTTTAGGAATGAGTCGAATAAATCGAAGTTGCTCAACTCCACATTCCATTCCAAAAGGAGAAGGAAGTCTCGTCGGTGGAGCTACGTACCTGGCAGGAGGATCCATGGTCCTGCCAGAAGAAGACCTGGACTTGGCAGAGCGAGACATTGACCTGGTGCGAGGAGACTTTGACCTGACACGAAGAAAAGCTTCGGAAAAAATAGGAGAAATCTCAGGTGAATTACGTCTTTCAGAAGAAGAAGAAGAAGAAGGTCCGCCTCGAGGGACGTAAGGAATGGGGGCCCCATTAGGTAGACATTCGAATTGCGAACTCAGCTCTGAAAAAATAAGGAGATGCTTAAAAAGATGTTTAAAGCTTATGATGTGAAATTTCCTTTCTAGTTGAAGTTCATCAACTAGCATGTTAATGTTTTATTATTAATTTTTAGGTTATTAATTTTGCACTTAAAATTAAAAGAAGCTGTTTAAAAACTTCTTCACGGTTCCAGAGAGAGGGGCTTATGCATAAATTGATGTCACTTTCGACGTTGGGTAGCAAAAAAATAAGTTTAAAAAAATTCACTTTAGGCTGAGTTTAAACCAACAACCTTGCAATTATATGTGAGAAGCTTTGCCAGTGAGCTAGCGCAGTCAACTGTTTATTTTTTGATTTGATGTCAAATTTTTAATTCTAAAAAAATGGAATAACGTAATAACTTTTACCAAGATACCTGATGGTGACCATAGTTTTCACCTTTCACAATAAGCAGAAACTTTCTATTTGGATTAATCAACCAACTAATGTTCAAACGCAAAGTATAAATTTGTATAGAATCTTTGAAGAAGCAGATAAGGAAGAGAGCATCGTGGCGTTATTGTTGTTCCTGATTTGATTGTTTCCTGATTGTTGTTATTTGATAATAATAAAAAAAAAAAATTTTATGACCTTATGGAACAGCTACGATGGCTTTCTTTTGCATATTCTGTTAAAGTGGTAATACTAGTAATCGGTGCTTTTCGCGATCATGCAAATTTTTGCCTAGAATAAAGCACCCACACCACGAAGAATTCAAACATTCATATGTCCATGACGCACACGCAAAAAAATTTTATCGCTCTCAATGCGAATTTGAATTTGAAATTATTCTACTATTATTCTTACCGATATAAATAAGAACAATTCCCAAGGTAAAGAATAGAGTATAAAAGATATTCATTTTCTCCAAAGCAGCGAAAGAACTAATTATTCCACAAAGAAAGACTTTAGTTAACAGTATAAATACTTCTTATTCCAGTGCTTAATGATAGATAAGATAATATGCTATACAGGCTATATTTTATCATTTAAAGGTGTCAAAGTTTATGTGCGATATTTATATTTCAAAAGACAATTTGCATGAAAAAAATCAGTACCCAGATTCTGTTAAACTGATAACACGTATTTTTACGCTACAGTTTTATCGTAGGTAAGCGCTAACTGTCTTTTAAGCTACTTTTAGTAACATCAGAATAAGAAATGACTATTGTAAATCAATGGTATATTTGCATTATTTCATAACATAGATCACAGACCAAAAATTTTTTCGTTAAATTTTTGTATCTTCTAAAAAATTTAATGATTGAAATTAGCATATAAAGTTTTTTACTGATAAAAAAATATTTATTGTTAGGTATGGCTCACCTTAGGCAATAAATTATCAAATATTAGAAACGAAAAATTATTAAGAACATATCTTATCACAAAAATTGTTAATCGACAACAATCTTACTTTCTTTAAAACTATTCGCACAATTAATTTAAATAATGGTAGTACAAAATACTTTTTCTTTCCAGGAAACTGAAAAATCAAATATTTTTTAAATAGCATAAAGCTAATTAAAATTCCAAAACATATGTAACGCCTAATTGTTATTATGTAGCTTATTCGTTATTGAAGTCAATAAATGAAAAAAAATCCATTATATTTTATGTTTTACATTCTACCTGTCTCTGTGAACTAATATTTTTTGTAAAAAGACAAGGTATAAAACATAAAAATAAATAACAGCTAGAAAAAAACAATTAATCAAAGTTCTTAAGCGATAAAAGCAACGTTAGTCTTTTCGTTACAAATGCCGCCAGCTATAATAAAAGGTCTTTATTGAAAAGAATAGAGCTTTATATGGTAGATTAGCCGCTCGCTATACAGTATCGAAAATCAAAAATTTAAATTAACGCGTTTCCACAATTCAAGAAATAACAATTTGTTGAAACTCAAAAAAGTTATGTAACGTAACTTATTTTAGATTGTAAGACAACTCAGCAGTTCTTACTGATAAAAGAGCTGAAAGACCAACTTTAGATATAGGTCGACCGTAGTTAGAAGTGGCAGTCCTGATTCTAACTGTTCGAATCAGTCCATCCTTTCTCGCGTAAGATTAAATAATTTGACCTAATTGCAATTTACATGAAGGGACATCATCGTGTCTAATAAGCACTATGGAACTGATTTTAATATTATTATAAGGAATTCTACACTTATAACGTTGTTGTATTGAGTGTGAGTACTCAACATTCCACCTAAGCCAAAATATTTGAGATAAGCGTTGGACAACTTGCCAGCAAGTTAATTTATTTTCAGGAATCAGCTCAGCAGAGGGTTCAGGAGAACTCGTAAGAGGAGCTCTTATTGAAAAATGTCCTGGAGTAAGATATGAAAGGTCATCAGGTTTAACAGAATGCGCGTAGTCGTGAATTCTTCGAAAGTTAGGGTGTTAGTAAGTGCTGGTTCAAACTCTTGACACCTGCTTCCAGTAAACCTCAAAAATTAGAAGCTGCAGTGGGGATAATATTCCAAGAAGTGCCTTCGACAGATAAGCTATTGATCATATCAGGATTACAACTAAATTGTGCTAAGCTATGATTATCAGCTAAAAACCTGGAGACGTATAGTTTGAAACTAGTTCCAGACGAATCGCTTTGGTAACACATCAAGCGAAAAGAGCAACATACCCATTATAGATTTTCTTCCCTCCACCTGGTGCTAAACGAATTTAAAAGAGACGCGCATATTCTCTCCCTGTATTGTATTTCGACAGTTCGGTAGACTACCCGTTACTTATTTAACAGTAGCGGCATGCTCACGAACGCAAATCACGCATTAGCGAATAATACTTTTTACAAGATTCCGAACTCTGATAATCCAGAATCCTTGACGTAGAGCATATAAAGTCGATTGATTACCAATATGCATGGACCTTAAATGAGCGTGTTGTCCAATCAACTCAGATATTCGATCAGCAGGAAGAATTTTAGGGTGCTTCTTGTTATAAGTGATGGGAGCTTGTTGCAAGCGACATCACAGACGAGGAACTCCTGAAGTGTCGAAGAATAGATTTGACACCTTCAAGGGCGAATCAGGAAGAATAGATTGCAGAGATACACTGCGGCGAAATAGGCCCTCGCTTAAGCATCTGAAACCCATGCAATTCATACCCTAAACTTTTTAGTAGATGCCCTGTCCATCCTTGAACTCGAATCCCTTCAAATTTACTTGGCTGACTATAAAAATTGTTCCAATTTTTTGTTATATCATCATAAAGAGAACCGAAAAAGTCTATTTTACGAATCCACAATTCTTGCATCATTCGTTTAGCTGCAATTATAGCATGTGAAAGCCATCCCAAGGGAGCGTGCAATTCAGATATTATCGATAATATTTTTATTTTTGAAGGTTTTTCAATAAATAGATTTTCTACTGAAATGTTTAAATTATTAGAGGTAGAATCCAATGTAATCCTAGAACTTTCAGCTGTATATCCTAACCGGAAAAGAAATTAAAAGCTTTCTCGTGATCGCTTTACGGACAATCAGAAAGCAGCACTTCGTTATTTGAGGCCCTCTTTCTGAAAGCTTGAGGAGATGCATAACCCTCATCACTAGTCAATCGTTTAAAAACATCCATTGACCCGTTACGAGGCATATGCTATTCCATATGTAACAATAGTCAATCAAAAGGCTTCCAGATTACCTTCTGGTGATTTTCATAAGATACGCTAGTAATCACAGTCGCATGGATCCTCTTTAATCTGCCAGAAAATTGTTTTAACGTCAGCTACGAAGACCAGTAGCGGCATGCGCCAGTGTAAGATAATTAAAATTAAGTCTGGTAGCAATTTCGGACCTATATGCAAATGCGAGTTTAGAGAGGAACCATTAGCCGTATAGCTTAAGACGTTAAAGACAACTCGTAAGTGAGCAGTAGAATTGCTATCTCCAATGATATGATGATAAGACAGGTATACTTTTTCGTTTAAAATTCAGGTTTGTTTTTAAATGAGCAAGGGTAATATTATCATATACTAAACGAAGGGCAATCGTAATGCAACTAATTTCTCTTAGCAACGATATTTCATCGTCAGTCAAAGAGGATGAGGAGGGAGGTTCTTTTTATTACAATAATAAGCTGACATTGAACGACCTTTTTCATACTGTTAAATAGCTGTTCAGGAACTAAGAATACCTTGTTTTAATCATATAAGAAGATAGGATTCAAATCTATGTGCTCCCAAAATATCATCTGTTTAACTGCATCTAAAGAAATTGGAATCTGCTAAGCTGAAATTTAAAGTCAAATTTTACAAGGCAAGGGCTTGTAAAGAATTTAGAGTTTGCTTTTACGCTTTAGGCAATAACCATACTTGGTTTTTAACTTAACAAGAAGAAATGAAGCAATGCGCTTGAAATTATGCATGCAAGTGACCGAGCACCATTTTTCAAATGTAACCATTACACCGCCATATTTCAAGTTTTCAGATTTCACAAACCTTTTTCACCTTTACACACTGTTCTTTATGTTAAGTTCGGTTGTTAGTCATGTCTTCCAATTGCAGGACTTCGATATCCTGCTCCTCATTTTGCTTCATACTCAGTTTACGATAAAACTATCATTCATAATGAATAAATAACTTAAGTAACACAGTTTATCAGCTTTCTAGTTTTATTTTATTTTTTAAATAAAGCCATTTGGTCCAATTACATCTCACTCTGCCGACATTCAGATCCAACCTGATCTTTATGATCTTCTACAGTTGCACAGTAAACCGGAGTTATACATGTCTAAATTGAAGTAAAGCAAGAACGTAACTGCTTTCAAGGTGCTGCAGTTTTTCTGGGCTTTCAGTATTTACATCATCTTCAAAAATATCTGAATGTGGTTTTAGTGGATCCAGTATTTGATGTACATTAGCGCTAGTACCTAGAACTTAGGCTTAAATTAGTTTTGTATTGTTAACATCTTCCAAGGAGACTTCACCAGTACGCAGCTGCTGATCTACTTCCCGTTTGATGAAAGTAGTTACAAAAGCCGAAACTAACCTGTTTACAGATATTCAGCTTTTCTGATATGCCAGGTTCTACTTATTGATTCTTGTGGCAAGCTCTAAAGACTTGCGTACGAAGAGTAAATGATCTTCTCTTCTTACAATTCGCCCACTTTTCTTTGGCTAAAAATAAACGCAAATAGCATCTTCGTTTATACTATATCTTTGTTTAAATCGCTTTTTTGTTTGCTAAACATCTTCTTCTGCCTATGGTTGTACAAGACTTTATACCTATTAGCGATGTGGTGATGGTAGATCATCAACATGTAAAGAAAATACACCAGTTGCAGCTGCTTCATTGTGTAATGCGGCTTCCTCTAACTGACATTTATAACCTTTGTTTTCCACACCAAATCAACCTGTTTCTTATTTTTTATTGTTTTCTTTTCTGAGATGTGTAAATTAGAACTGATATCCTTTACCTAAGCGATGAGATCTCTTAGTGCGACTTTTTTATATAACGATTTAAAGCAAATTTCGTTTCAAAACTGTATTTCTTTTTTGTTTCGGTTTCAAACTTTGCACATTCGTAATAGAAAAGCACCAGTTTCTCTTTCATTGTTGTATCTCAATTGATGCATTTCCACGGTATTTATGTTGAGGTAGTTAGCTGTAAACAGGTAACGCTAGCCAAAGCATCTTTAGCGGTATGATTTTTTTGTAGTAATTTTAATTAGAAATTTTGAAGAAGTTCATAGTGGAACCATTATACACTTGAAACAGAAAGGTACTCGCGTTTTCCTAAAACATGCTACCTTACCTAAGAATTTGTTTAAAATATTAAGGTAAATTAATTAGTTTAGTTGAATCCACTTCTTGCTTATCTTGTAAGGTAAAGAACTTATATATTTTGGTCTAGGGATAATTTTTGTAGCTTTAGAATAAACCAAAATCGCTTTAAATACTGCTTTACAGTCAGCTTTATTAAAAATCATTGTCATCAATAATCGCACCCTGAGGAAAAGGAACTAGTTAACTAGTTTCAGTTTTGTTTACTGTCAGTTAATTAAGAAAGCAATATGTACTAAGGGCTGCAAATTTTTTAGATATATTGACCTTTGTTTTAGCGTAAATCAAAAAATGATCCGCATACCTGTTTATAATAACATTATCAGATTTAAACATTTTTATTCCTTTAAGAAATTTTGCCTAAAAAATTCCGCCATGTCAGACCTGAAAAAATTAAAAGATTGCGGACTTAGTGCTTTCCCTGCAAAGTACACTTTATCATCTCCATCTTATTGAAGAACTTTTATCTACTTTAACACATGTTCTAGGGAACTCAAAGAAATAAATTATATTTTTTCAAAAGATTGGTACTGATTTTAATTATTTGAAATGAAATCTCAAAAGATTCCTAATGATTTTTATTTATTTCAAAGGCTTTTCACGATTCCCAAAGGTCTATGTATTTTTCAAATTATAGGTTATTTTAAAAAATTCAAGAAATTCTAATGGGTTTCTAGAGAATTTGAAAGAATAATTTAATTTATTTTATTTTAATAGATTTTAAGGATTTTCATATATTTTCTTTAGACCTTAAGGGAATAAATTAAATTTTATTTAAAAGGAAATTGACACGATATACACAATATAAAGGAGTTTGTAGAACAAAGGAAGAAAAGAGTAATTATTGATAAAAAATAAACTCAAATCAATTTTATTTATTAATTTTATTTACAAGCAAGTGTCAATGATCAGTAAGTGATTATATAAATTTACGTTGCTTACGTAATTTCTATATTGCTATATTATTTTTAAATAAAACATTATGTGCAATAAGTTATGAATCAAATAATGCATAAATCTTAAATCATTTAGTAATAAATTAAATTCTGAACTGCTTTTCTTAGATGTGGATTGCTGGCTGATTTATATTTCGAGAACTTGACTCTTAATATAATTGCAAGTCACATCTAACATTTTGATTTATGTAGTTAAAGAATTGTACTTTACCCCTCATTTACATAGCATACTTGAAAACTCCCTGAGATTTTGGTACGGGCTCCTACTGGAGTTTCGTTAATTTCTTGTCGGGTCATTGCTGTAATTATGCCGCTTGACATGTTTATTTTGGCCCGTCTTGTATAGTAATGAATATTTTTCACATATATTCCAGCAAGAACATCATAACTCTCCAATATTGCAAATACTTCACCATTCGATGTTGACATAACAATTTGTTCGTTCGTTGGAATAGGCACAAAAGGGTAACTAGTTACTCTAATTTGTAGTGTGGTATTAGCAGGAAAAGTGTATCTTCGAAGTTCAAATATCCGGTTCGGATTCCTATAGGGAACCAGCCTAATAAATCTAAGTTGTTCAACTCCAAATTCCCTTTCATCATTAGAAGGAAGCCTTGTCGGTGGAACTATGGGCCTGGCAAGAGGAGCCATTGTACTGCCATGAGGAGACCTTGACCTAAGGCGAGGAAGAGATTCTGAGGGACGACGAGAACTCTCAGGTGTATCACGTTTTTCAGAAGAAGACAAAGAAGCTCTGCTACGAGGTACATAAGGACTGAAGGCACTTTTAGGTGACCTTTCGAACTGTAAACCTAAATCTGTAATAAAGAAGAGATGATTGCATTTTGTTATGTTGGTATTTGTTATCCATTGTCAATCTAAGATCTGTCGTTACTTTAAGAAAAACAGTAAGAGTAGTATGTATTTCCTAAAGACCCGATTCCATCAGGTCAATGGCCGGAAGTCTTTTGGAAATGTAAGTTTAGAAATGTTAGGAACTGGGCAAAAAAAAGCCTTTTTCAAATATCTGGAAAGATGCTAATTTGCAGGAAAGCATTATCGATATGCAAAAGAATAGAAAAGATAATTGGAAGGGCAAGTTGAATCACATTGACAGATCACACATCTTATTTTGTGGCTGTATGTGCAATATCGTAATAATTGAATTGCTGGAACGCATCTCTTATGTTAGTTCGAACTAGGTTCCTCAATCTAAGAACTTGAGCTAATATTATACTGCTTTTTGTTCTTTTTGCAAGTGGGCGCTGGCCGTCACGAACCCTAATCAAAATTTTAATTTTAGATCTAATCGATAGGACATCTTTATTAAAGTTTCAAGAAGTGTGTAGCGGAGAAAGTTTTTTAAAAATTAGGAAAAAGATAATTAGTCAAAGCGTACCTGTCAAACTTGCATTTCGTAAATATAAGGTCATTCATGATCTATACTTGGATGATCTCCAGATCTAAGGTGGAAGTGCAGAACGACTTATCTTCGTTCTAGGGATTGTCAAAAGGAAAAATCCGAAAATTGTATTGAAATTTGGGTAAGAAAAACACTACAAGATACATTTGTGGTGAGCACGACTTCCTAGTTTTATGGATGAAGGAAGAGATCCTTTTAGTTTGGGTCACATAAAATTATGCACATGACAACGAGCTCGCACCTTATTTCGTGACTTTGAAGCTGTCGCCACCAAATTGGTTGCGCAATTCAGAATCTTAAATATCCTTTTAACTGGATTATAGAAATTAATATCTAGGTTAAGTATAATGTATGAAACATTATCCATTACATGATTCTACTCCCAAAGGCCGTAATGAAAAAGAGGCTGGAGAAAGACTTACACCAACAGCTTTTCAAGACCAGGATGCATGGCAGCTTCGAACAGAAATGTGAAAAATCAGTCGATTTCGCTTGACATAACAACTGCTTTTTTTACAAACTGTAATGCATTCAGACATGGGGGTTTTAATTTAGGCGTGCTATGACGGTGCCGTTTTCACTTAGACATCTTGTCGCAACATTTTGAGTCAAGATGTTCTCGATGATAACTGTAGAGCGTATAATGCACACACTTGACACTTCGGACATATACTATCTAGATGTTCAACTCATCAGAGAACGACGTACATCAAAATTCCCAAAGCTGAACTACAATTCATTTATTACTATCTCCGTTACTGTTACGTCATTGGCCCTGAAACCACTTTGCAAAACGCTCTTAAGGAAATAGATTCAATTATAAACTATGATAAGTTATCGAGTTTTTGGTATCAGTGGATGAGAATACAACATCGAAGAAGAATTAAGGAGTTATGGCTGCTGACAACAACATTTCTGGCTAGGCTAGTCGTGCTAATCATTGGTGCTTATTATAGAGGTGATAAGATTTCACTGTTTCATACCCTAAAAAGCGTCTCTGAATGGCAATGATATTAAAATACACACGCAGGTAAAATGGAGAAGGTGGTCGTCCTTAGGTCGCTCTATGCCTTCTGTATCTATTGTAGACTATAACGCTCTATTTCGCAATCAGCTAGAACGTTACTGAGATCTATTTGGCAGTGGGGACTATTTTATAAAATGGCAACTATTTCAGGGGAAATCTCGCGGTTCGTTGTGTTAAAAATATCTTAACTTCACCTTATTCTATTAGTATACTCACCAATATAATTAAGAACGATTGCCAAGGTAAAGATAAGCCTATTAGAAATCTTCATTTTTTTTAAATTGAGGGGAAACTAATTATCCACCAGCAAAGAATTTACTTGAAAGTATAAATGCTAATTTTTTTAGTTCTTTATTATAGATCATGAGATATGTTATACTGTTTTTATCTTATCATTTTGGGCGTCATTCTTGTACTTGAGCAATATGTAAAACAAACATCACGGATTTGTAAGTCATCATTTTATATTAGATAAAAATAACGAAACAAATAAATTATGCCACAGATAAGAGGTATAGGCGCTGTCAAGTAAATGCCATCAGACCTAAGACTGTATTAGAAAATATATTTATAACTTAAGCTTAGATAGTTGAATTTGTTTGTTGCAGGATTTGACACCTAACTTATCATTTTTGTAAAGAACGATTTATTTTAAATCTTTATTAATTTCAGTTTATTAAGAAGGTAATGTTCACCTAGCGCTGCTAATTTTTTACTCCGTTAACCTTCGTTTTATGAAATAATGGCAATATCGTGGCCCAAGGTTCAGAGAAGAAGCAAAAGTTTCAATCTTAAACTTTTAAAATGCTCAAATTTTTAACCTTTAAAAGTTTTCATATATGCACTAGAGAAAAAAACGCGCGACTGGTCGACATCAAAATGTGTGTTCATCAGCTTTAATGTTTTATCGTTGACTTCGAATTTATAAATTTTTAACTTTTAATAAAAAAAAGCTGTTCACAAATTTCTTTACGCTCCTAGAAAAAGTAGTTGTTGCAGGATCTAATGTTAGACATAGATTATTTTTTGTTAAAAGGTCTACTAATATTTTTTTTTGTTACTATGTCTGTCCCGAAATTCAGACTATATTAAAAGACTCACACAAGGTTTAGAGGATGGAGAAAGGACAGAGGACTGTGGAAGGGGTAGAACTGGATCTAATAGGAACTGGATAAAGCAAAGCAGATCATTTCGATTGAAATGCCATCAGAAGCTTAAGCCTTTAATTTTAACTTGACTATTTTTTAATCAGGGTTTTCAGAAATTATGTGTTAAAAACTTTTTACAGGTCTGCGGGGGAAGAATGGTTACCAGGAACAAAGTGTTTAGGAGGAATAAGTGCAAGTCGTTTGACGGGAAGCCAGGTGATAAGTTTTTTTAAATCTAGATTTTCTAAAATTTTGTACCTCGACTTCAACTTTCAGCATGACCCAGAAAAATGGTTGAAACTTAAAAAATCTTTATTGGTTTCCGAGTAACGATTAAAAATGTTCAATCGTATCTGAGTTGAGTTTTATCGACGATCACGGTTCTCGGTCTGTCTGTTGATCGCCTCCTTCGTTGAGGCAGGACCGAATATGCCACGCACAAAGGTGGTGCTTGATTGTGGCTCTATTTTGTAATTTTAATGATCGAAAAATTAAATAATGAGCGAGCTGTTTGTGTAAGAAAAATGCTTCTGTAAAGAAAAATAATAAACTACTTATTATAAGTTAAAAATATAATTTTCATTATACCTACGCCCTGTTTTGTGTTTAATTTATTTTGGAAATTCCATTATTATTCACTTTTAATATTTTTGATTGTTTCTTATATGAATAATTTATTTAGAATTTAGATGCTTAATTCGTTTGAAAAATAGTTTACTTTTGTGAAAATATATCTAAAATTATTATTATTATTAACATTCTAGTTAATAAAAAATTTTAAAAATAAAAAAAACTGTTCATCAATTTTTTATTCTATAATATAGAAATAATTCTGAATTGAAAAAATTGTAAATAATTAAAGAAAAAACGATAAATAATTTTAAAAATCTGCAATAATTTCAACTAAAAATTACTGATAAGCAGACTCAAAAGTATAAGAGAGCCCTAATCAAGAACCACCTCTGTGCGTGCCTTATTTAACGAAGGAAGCGAGCAGCAGCCCGGCCGAGAACCGTAAATCCGAGAAACCAAAAATCGTAATTGTCGCTCCCAGAAGCCGTCTTTTACTTAATTTAAATCACCATTATCTAGGGCCTAGCGAGCTATGATAAATAATAGGATGATTACTGTTTTAATTCTATCCCACAACAATCTTAGAGATGCAAATTCGTGATCTCTGAGATGCTGCCTTGCTCTTTCATTCACAATCAAAATGACCCCTTGAATATTATGTGAATTAAATCAACTTCTGATTCCTGATTCTTTTCAGTTAGGATAATTTATCCCTTAATTCTTCCAAGCACACAGTCTTCAAAAGTACATTCTGCATTTAAAGTGCTAAAAAAATTTCAAGAGATTGAATCTACTCTAAGGCGTTTGAAAGTATTTTGTGAGATATACAAAATTTCAAAGAATTTGCTCAGAATTAAGGATTTCTTCGTACCTATAATATTTTTAGGATTTTAGGCTAATTTACAGCTTAATTTTCAACCTACGACGATAAATCTTCGATTAAATGTTAGAATTTTATTTGTCGTGTAAAGGATTGCGGATTACATGCCATTTACATATTGTACTCGAAAAAACCCTGAGATCTGGCGTCGGGCGCCTACTGGAATATGAAGGATTTCTTCTCGGGTCAATGTGGTGACCACGCCGCTTTCCATGTTAATTTTCACCCGTTGCCTACGCCCAGTTCCTCTCTCGCTAACATAAATTCCAGCAAGATTATCGCAAGTCTTCAATACTGCATATACGTCACCATCCGATGTTGATAGTACAATTTGTTCGTTGACTGGAGTAGGCTCATAAAGGTTATCTCTTATTTTTATTTTCAATGGTTTATTGGCAGGAAAAGTGTATTTTTGAAGTTCAAATATCCATTTCGCATTCTTATAAGGGGCCAGTCGAATGAACCGAAGTTGTTCAACTCCGCGTTCCGTGCCATCCGGAGAAGGTAGGCTTGTAGGTGGAGCTATGTACCTGGCAGGAAGATTCATGGACCTGTAAGGAGGAGATCTAGACCTGGCACGAAGAAAAAGTTCAGCAGAAGGACAAGAAATCGCAGGTGAATTATGTCTTTTAGAAGAAGAAGAAGAAGAAGAAAAATGTCTGCCACGAGGAACATTAGGAATCGGGGCGCCATTAGGTAGACATTCGAACTGTACACCTAACTCTGAAACAAGGAAGGGATAATAACATTTTTTTTAAGTTGGAATTTGATGACTTATTGCCAATATTGTGACGCAAAAAGGCGAAAAGGGGGAAAATTTCCTCTCGTAAACTTTTTAAAACCTTGATCAGCAATATAGGTAAATATTATTTAGCATGGTTCTTGTGGAAATTTTATTTGAAACCTGTTGGAAAAGTTAATTTAATTTTTATTCTTCGAAAAGGAGGGGTTAATGCAGAATTCAATATCGCACATTAGACGCAACTGGCTATATGAATAAAATTTTTTTAATTTCAAAAAAAACGCACAAACCACTAACTTTTTCACAAATTTAGCGCTCGTATGATTTGTTTATTTGACTTCATCTAACGACGCAAAAACGTTGGGAAGAATTAATATTAAAAAATTGAATATTTTGGTGTACGGAATTAAATTTTGATTAGGACTTAGCTGATCGCCAAAGAGGGCACACACATTAGAGGCCGCTAGATTCTTCGCGGCTCGCTATTGTTGATTTATTCTTTTAAAAAATGATTACTAGGATAAGATTCAAACTATTCGGTAATCATATTTAAGTGTTCACCTGCAGCCTTTGATTTAACCTCCAAAAACATTTTAATTTGGGGAATATTGAAAAATGTCAGAAAAGAATAACTTTCTTCTATCGAAAGTAGAGAGGATAAATGGAAAGAAGAAATTGTTATCACGAACCAGATATTTAGCATTAATAAGTCTAATCTCTCTTAACAGAAGCCAAATGTGTTACTTTTTATGCTGTCCTTTCCAGTAAAAATATGTCTTCAGTCATAAGAAGAGAAGTAATCGAAAAACAAATTTGCATTTATAATTATGAGATTGGTAATTTAAACAGGTTTTGTACTAGAGAAGGAATAAAAGAACAACTTCTACTGAACATGTTTTTAAAATCTTATAAATAGTTCACATTACATACGGCATTATGTATCTTTATTTAGGAGTGATTTACACAGTTCTCAACGTAGAGATCATTTGGATTATTAACCAATCAAAAAAGAGGTTTATAAAGATCTACTCTGGTTTGTAAAGACAAACTCAAATAGTTTGGATAAGAGGGGTCAACTATTTTAGCTTCAACCTCGGATAACGCGGTCGCAGATAAGCGAGGTTCTAATGTATATTATTATTGTATTATTATATTCACCTGTAGAATTAAGGACGATGACCAATGTGGAGATCAGAGTATATACGATCTTCATATTTTTAAAGCAAATAGCTAACTAAATCATGTGGGTGTTAATAAATAATTTGATTGATTTAAATAAATATGAATAAATACATCTAACGGTCTTATGTTATAAATTTAAGGGACTAAGCTTTTCCTGTCGAGATATTTACATTTTATTAGACAGTTATCTAGACAATTAAAAAAAAAACTAAATTCATTGAGACTTACATAACTGACTTTTACAGCATAATTATATCTTTGGCTGGATTATTTTAGCAAACATTAGAATTAAAATCAAAACATTTCAAAGGATTTTTTTTAGAATATTGACATATTTAAAGAAATATTAAAGAATTTCACATCATTTATATCATTTTATACGTTGACAGATGTTTCAATTTAATAATATTGTTTTTATCCTTTAAACGAATCTACTTTTTTTCTCTATTCGTTCCATCAAATCTTTGATTGGTACTGAATGCTTATAAGATTAAGGCTTTAGACGAATAAGATAGAGGCTTGAGCACAGGAAATATAATATAAAAATAGAAGGAATATAATACAAATTTAAAGAAGAAATATAAATATAATTTTTATAAAATTCACTAAAACTGATTTAACTACTTTTTACAACCTAATTATATCTTTTATTATTTCAAAATATTTTGAAGTATTTTACAAAATTTAAAAATAGTTGTAGCGGTTTTCGAGGACTTTGTAAAATTTACAAAAATTTTAAAGATTTTAACAAGATTGAATGTACTTCGAGCTAGAAAATCTAATGTTGTAGAATACATTTTATTTTCAAACAAAAAACATGAAGTTCCAAACAAAATAACAATTTTTATTTTAAAAGGAGGTATTCAGCTTGATTTACATTATTACGAATTAAGGGATTGAACATGCACTTTTTCCCCTAAAAAAGTTACATATTCGTCCAAGCAAACATGACTTTTAACAAAACCAAAAAGAATTTAAATTCTTTTTGAGTTCTATAAATTCCGTGCTCATTTAGTCAAAGTAATAAGATGAAGAGGAGATTTCTTCAAATTAGCAGAAAAAGAGAATCGTTTTATAAAAATAAATAGAGGAGAATAATGGAAATAAATGTAAAGCTTGTGCTTTAATAAATTACTGTCAAAAATCTAAATAAATTCTTTGCTGTTTATAAGTAAACTTTTTTCTCAAAATTCTACCTTTTAAGCTTGTATTTCTAAGTATTAGATAACTAATATTTTTCATTATTAATTTTTTCTTGGAACCCCGAAAATAGCGAGAACCCTTCCTTTATTTTGATGTAGAAGGCCAACGCATCCGTTTATACATCGTAGTATAAACATTATTTCGTCATGCTCCCAGAAGCCGTCTTTTACTCAACTTGTTTCACCATTATCTAGGGCCTAGCAGCTATGAAAAATAATGGCATGATTACTATTTTCCTTCTAACCTACAACAATTTCAGAAATGCAAATTCATGATCTCTGAGATGCTGCCTTCCTCTTTCATTCACAATCAAACAGACTCCTTGACTACGTTGTGATTCACTATCTACTCCCAATTCCTGAGCTCTATCGCGTGCACAGTATAACGTAATTATCTTAGCTTAAAATAATTCATCTTTCTAGCCTCCCAAGCACCTAGTCTACAAAAGCAAATGCTGTTTTACTTAAGAGTTACCTAAAAAATATTTTTATAAATTAAGCTTAAGTTATTTAAAGTCATTTTCTGCACGTCTTGTAAGCTAAAGAACTCATGAGCTTCGATTTAGGAATAATTTTGTAGCTAACACAAAAGTCAAGTTCGCTATACATACAGACTCGCGTGCACAGTATAACGTAATTATCTTAGCTTAAAATAGTTCATCTTTCTAGTTTGTTTTATAAACAAACTTCACACTCGTTGGAAATCGACTTCTTGTACACGATGCTTTTCTTACAAAACAAAGGCCGAAAGGAGCGACTACGCTCGTTCGGAGATTCGATCAAGGTGCGCAATGCATTACATAGTTCCCTAGGCGAGTAAATTCCACTTTACATGACTGTGAGGTCGATAATAGAGAAAACGACGTCTTAAATTCTTTTGAGTGAACGTGCAATTCGCAAGTTCTAATCCGGGTATTGGGAAATAATTATTGTTTTTGAGAATAACATGCAGTGAAACACAATATGCCTAACTGCTTATGTGGGATTTCCTGAAACTTTAATATCCATTAACTTGACACCCAACTTAACCCTCTTGGGAATGGAAGTTTTTGTTTTCATCTCATTTACTGTCCGTTTATAAAGAAAGCAGTATTCACTAAGAGCTGCCATTTTTTTAGATCCGTTAATCTTAGTATTAGAGGAAATTACCTTTTGCTCTAAAGAAATACTCTGTGTTACATATGACAAGATTAAATAAGTGCGATCGTAGTGCTTTCCATTAAAAAGCCCTGTGTATCTCTACATTTTTAGAACCCTTAGGGCATAATTAATAATATATTTCAAAGAATTTATGCCGATTTAAATAATTTTATAGTTTTATTGCTTTATCGAGGATTAAGCATTTAACCCTTCTCACAACTCTTTATCTGTTACTGATCATGGCTCGCTGCCACTTATTTATGTGCTCTTAAAGCTGAAACTTTGCTTAATTAAATAATAGCCTGTATCAAACCTCAAAGTCTTCCGAAACCCCATAATCCTTTCATTGGAGTTTATATTGCCTTTTTTAAAAAAAACCCATCAGCGTATTGTTGAGATTACATTTGGCGATCATGACAGGACAGTCCCGTATTCGTTAAAGAAAAAGACCCTTTCTTCAAGGAACCGGGCTTGAATCATCAGAGACCTTCTAGAACTACACATCTAGAGCTAAGCTAAAGGAAAAGGAAAGAACTAAAGTAGCTTTTTAAAACGCGAATCCTCTTTTAAGAGAGGTTTTTCCACAAACCTCGTAGATCAGGAAATCCAACGACAATTAATTAACTATTGACACTTCTGCTTTGGTTGAGTACACAAAGACTTAAATTCCTTTAATTTCCAACAAATACGAAATCGAGTGTAAGAAAGTACACTTGACAGAATAACAATAGACAGAAGAACGCTACGCTCATACTCATTAAGACATGTGTAAATGCGTTAAGTATAAAGGTAACACGAATTAAAACAAGTGCAGTGTGGTAACAGTAAAATTTATTCACAAGTAAGTACGCAAGAGGATTACAGAATCAGTAAAAACAAACAGTGAGCATTTGCTGATTATGTGTAAAACATACAAAAGTGACACGTCATCGCAATCTAAATAAGTATACGTTATAGTGTCAAACGCCAAATATTAAAAGTGAATCGTCTACAAGCTGCAGCGAAGCCGAATCACAACATAACAATTTGGAAGTAAGCATCACCTTCTACGAGACAACCAACAACAACAGCTACTTCCCCCACAAATACCAAATAAGGATAATCTAAACAAAAATGCTTAACATTAGGAAGTTCTTGTCTAGTGAAGACATCAGGGCAGCTCCCAAAGAAAAATTATAAAAGCAGATTTTTGAAATTAAGGCGGCCCTAAGAGAAGCAATAACCTTGGAAACCTCATACAGACTAACTATCGATGATCTAAGAACATTCGACTCCCTGTTAAGAAACCTGTCCCAATGTGATGGTACCCAGAAAGTGGATGCCTTCAAAGACGATGTCCTCGAATTTGTAGACGACATGTACATAACTGCAACGGATGAAGCAACTAAATCAGCACTATTTGCAGACACGCCAAAGGGTATTAGATCAAGGAACCTGAAAGAAAACGCACAACAAGTAGTTATAAGAATCCCGCCCCCTCTCAAAGTAAAAAAATTGGGAAAAG
This sequence comes from Druon quercuslanigerum, assembly GCA_010014905.2. Classification (NCBI taxonomy): domain Eukaryota; kingdom Metazoa; phylum Arthropoda; class Insecta; order Hymenoptera; family Cynipidae; genus Druon; species Druon quercuslanigerum. The sequence continues at coordinate 24,334 of JAAAKG020173488.1, forward strand.
CTTTCACCATAGAGTTTAGCTCCCGGGGCAAATCCTTGTCCCAGCTGAGTAAAAAACTTTACATGATGAGTAAAAAACTTTACATGATGCTTCTGTACAAAAATAAAATATATGGTAGCAAACTCACAGCCACTGAGACTAAAAGACGCCTACCCAACAGCACGAGAAAAGATAGCTCAGGCAAAAGAAGTAAACTAAAGTAAAATCCAAAGAACAGGCAAAGAAGAAACCTACAAAATAGGATACTTAGTATTAATACAAATAAAAACAAAAAAAAAAGAAATCTTGTTCTAAACCAGTAGCAATTAGGAGAATGAATGCAGATACTAAGACAATTACCACTTTTAGACGTGAACAGGAACAGTTAAGACATTTTAATCAAATCAAGAAATACCAAGCTTCTGAATAAAATACTCTCTCACAGATTTGCCTAGCAGAAGGCCTTTACAACCCTTATTCTTGACTTTTTTGCGTAGCTAAAAGATATAAAAAAAAAGTTTTTTTCAAAACTCATCTTCTTCTTTGGAAATAAGCCAACCAACAATTATTTTCAAAACTACTCTTTTTCTGTAAATTTGACAACAAAAATTAACGAAGTTTTTGTCTACTGAAATTTTAGGTTGCTTTCAATCGGGTTCAATCGCTTCAGCATCAATGCGCATTGAGCTGAAAAACTTCCTTCAAACATTGACCTTTCCATTTATGTTTTAAAAGATGCAGTTTATTTACCAAAACAAGGTAAAAAGTTATTTTTCACCTTTTTACAACTCAATACCGAGGGTAGAATAGAATTTTTTCTCAAAAGTGAATCAATCTTGTAGAAAATTTTTCCAGATTTAAAAACTGCTCTTTACTTCTTTTAAAGCCCATTGGTTGCTGAGATATCGGTGTTTGAAACGAAAGGAACTTTTTTTCAATAAAAATCGGATAGCTCCGAGAAGAATCGATTTAGAGGAACAACTACAAACCTTAAACTACTACCACTAACGTGAGAACCGTTCTTTACTTAAATACAGCCCATCAAAGTTTACCGGAAAATTTGAAATTTTCTATTGTTCCCTTAATTTTTGCGATAGTTTTACAAATCAAATTTTTAAGTTTTTCTTATTTTTCATGAAAATGGTTGCAATAACTTTGGACAAAACTATTCGTGACTCATTAAATGATCATTTTTGTAGCCAGTGAATCTTAATTATGTTTATGAGCATTTCTCTAGGCTACCTTATATAAAAAAAGCTTAGATAAATTAATTATAACGTTGGTTTATACATTTTTTTCATCGATCTTCAGACCTAAATTTGGATAACTGCAAAGTTTGAATGATTTCACCCAATTTTTCATTATTGAAAATCAGGCATTAATGAACCTATGTGTAATTTCTTTAAAAGCTCCGAAATCCTTTAATTGCTTCTGCCTAATAATCACGGGCCGCTTCTAGCTGGGTCACCATTAGGGCACATCAACAGGAATAGCAAGTAGTATTTTTTGTAATTTTCCCTCTATGCCTTTCGGTCTAGCGCAATTGTTAATATCTCATATTCTGTAAAATTAGTTTAGAGTATTCTTTATGTAAACAATAATAATTATATTTATATAAAAAGTCTTTACAGATATTCCATTTTTAAAGTCTGCTCAAAATAATTTGAAATGTTATCCAAAGTTAATAAATAAAATCTTGACATAAAACAGGATGCAAGTAATAGTACTTGCCTTACCTTGAAATAGTTCAAGGAGCAAAAACTGAAATTTATAATTCGTATTTCGAAATCATGTGTAACTTTAAATTCAAGTATCTAGATCATCTTCACATTGCTCAAGGTGGTTTTTCTACTTTTAAAACGTTTTTGCTTACGAAGGGTAGGTACGTATGACTTAGAGGTACTTTTCTATACAGGTATTATACATTATCGGTGAGCAAACAAAGAGCAAAAAAATAGCCAATAACATTGTTTTCTAAGTTGAAATATTTTTTATGACTTTATTTATGCATATATACATTCCGCTGCATACGTTTACGTAGAAGGGTAGTTTTCCAGGAATATTATAAAGAGGGGGTAATTTCAAAGTGTTATGTAATTAATTTAAAATTCTAAATCAATTTAACATTTTTTAAGGTGGTTTTACATCTTTTAAACCGTTTTTGATGACGAGGCGAGTGTGTGTTTGATTTAGCGGTAGTTTTTGGTAACGTATTATATATTATCGGACAGAAAAAAGAACAAAAAGATATCAACTAATAGTGTCTTCTAAGTTTGCTATTTCTAATGCTTTTTTTTATACATTTATATCTTTTGCTGTATACGTTCATGTGAAAGGATAGTTTTTCGGGAAAATTATGCAATAGGGAAAACTTAGGAGTGTGACTTTATTAATTTGGAGTTTAGGTGGTTTTCCAACTTTTAAAATGTTTTTAAAGAAGAGGGGAGGGTATGAATGACTTAGGGGTAGTTTTTCGTAAACGTATTGTACATTATCAAAGAGAAAAAAAGAGAAAAAGATATCAACTAACCGTGATTACTGAATTTGAATATTTTAAATGCTGTTTATACATATATATATATATATATATATATATATATATATATATATATATATATATATATATATGTACATCTTCGAGAAACATATAACACTGACTTTTTAAATATAATTATAAGACACATTAAACATTTTTATTTATGGTGTAAAAGATTTCAGTTTACATGCTATTTATATATTGTATTCGAAAAAACCCAGATATCTGGCGGCGGCCACCTACAGGAATATAAAGGATTTCTTTTCGTGTCAATAAGGTCACCACGCCACTTTCCATGTTTATTTTTACCCGTTGCCTCCGTTCAGTTCTTCTTTCACTAGCATAAATTCCAGCGAGTTCATCACAGCTCTTCAATATTGCACAGGCTTCTCCATCTGATGTTGATAGAACAATTTGTTCGTTGACTGGAGTAGGCTCATAAAGGTTATTTCTTATTCCCATTTTCAAAGGTTTATTGGCAGGAAAGGTGTATTTTCGTAGTTCGAATACCTGGATCGAAACCTTGTAGGGAACGAGCCTAATGAATTGAAGTTGGTCAACTCCACGTTCCGTTCCATCAGGAGAAGGTAGACTTGTAGGTGGAGCTATGTACCTGGCAGGAGTATTTATGGACCTGCCAGAAGCAGATCTTGACCTGGCGCGAAGAGAAGGTTCGGCAGAAGGACGAGAACTCTCAGGTGAATTATGTCTTTTAGAAGAAGAAGAAGAAGAAGAAGAAGTAGAAGAAGAATGTCTGCCACGAGAAACATTAGGAATGGGGGTGCCATCAGGTAGACATTCGAATTGTAAACCTAATTCTAAAACAAGAAACGGATGATTAAATTTGTTTTAAGTTTGTGTTTGATGACTTAGTGCTTGACCAGCAATATAGGAAAATATTATTTGGCATATCACTCGTCAATAAGCGCTCTACGATCTATAGCTTCATATATCATGTCCATCCTTCGCTTTATAAAATATTCTTAGCGCAAAAAAATACTTGAGATGAGCCGCCCATGAGCGAAGTAATCGACGTTGTAGATGAATCATGTGCGGAGGAAACGAAAGACGATTTTAACTTAAACTGTTGGAGACGAGGTTTAAGTGATTGTATTTACATTTATATTCTACGGTCATGGTAGCGTTCTCAAGATCTGCCCTCCAAACATATTTAAAATTTTGCGACTTATTTCTCTAGAGGCGCAATGGCTCTGATCAATTGGAACCACCTATTACGCCGCTGAGGTGCCAAGTCGATTTAGTAATCGTCAATTAGATTCAAATTCTCACTATGAAAGGAACATGGTCGCAGGGATACTCTCTCCTAGAGAAATTACGCTGACTAATACAGAGAGGAAGATGCATCCACTTTGATTCGTTCTTTCTCATGAACCCACCTAGCATGTTCAATCTTACATAATCTATACGAAACCTCGAGCATTCTATTAACCAGACATTAGAAAGTAAAAAGCCGTTTGCAGACAACCCCGAAATTTAAATTTATTGACTAAGTGCCGTAGAAAACTGATTGTAGAGCGAAATTCTTAACATTTGTTACTGATGAGCTAACTAATTAATATTGTGAATGAATCTTGTAAATTGTATGAAAGTTGTCACGAGCAAGAAAGTTAAACTCGCGGCCAAAAAAAAACAAAATCTATTTACAAGAATAAATGCACATAAGGCCTTATCCTTTCGCAAATTTCACATAGGGAATATTACGTTCATCGATCAAGAGATGAGGTAGGTCTGCAATTACTTCAAGAGATGAAGAGGATAAAGGTTTAATTATAATAGCTATAATTTTTGTTTGGCTAAGAGTGAAACCACTCGTCATAGCTCACTGCATCACTAGATCGATATCCTGTTGTACGTTTAACAATAAGCTCTGAAGAATAAAAATATGTGTCAAGAGCTTAATATTGTAAGCAACTTTGTGACAGTGACAGCGTTAATGTTGGCTACCAAGTTTCTAGATATAAATATTAAATAGAGTAGGTGTAAGCGTAAATCCTAGCAGGCCGCTATTCTTAACATTCCCACTATCAGATTGCTCGCTATCATTGATTTATTCTATTTTAGACTAATTACTAAGATAAGATTAAAAACATTTGGTAACCATATCCGAGTGTGTATCTTGAGCCTCTGATTTTACCTTGAAGACCGTTTTAAATGGGGAATATTGTAAAATGTCAGACAAGAATAATTTAGCATCATCAAAAGTAGAGAGAATAAATGCAGAGAATGAATTTTTATTAGGAACCAGATTTTTGGGAATAATAAGTCTAATCCCTCTTAACAGAAGTGAAATGAGTAACTTTTGATGCTGTAATTTACAGTAAAAATACTTGTTAAGTCATAAGCAGAAAAGTAATTAGTAAATAAAGCTGCATTTATAATTGTGAGATTGGGTACCCAGAGAGGACTTATACTAGAGAAGGAATTAAATCACAACTGCTACTTGACGATAATAAAGTCACGGTTTACGAAAATATTTTAGGTGTTGCATTGAATATGACATCTATATTAATCTCTATGTACCTAACGCTCAAAAAAAGTTTAAAAATTTTCAACTTGTATACCTATACAGTAGAAACTCGATTATCCGAAGCTATTGTGGATCAGCACGAACTTGGACAGTCGGTTCTTAACGTAGAGAGTATTTAGATTTAAACCAATCAAAGCAAAGGATTAGGAGGATATGCTCTGGATTGTTAAGACAAGTTCAAATGTATGAATAATTCACATGGCTCGGATAATACGGACTACTCTTGCGCTATGGTTCGGATACGAAGGGTCAACTATTTTTGCTTTAACCCCCGATAATCGTGAATTTGGATAAAAAGAAGCCCGATAAGCGAGGTTCTAATGTAAATTATTATTTTATTATTATATTCACCTATAGAATTAAGTACGACAACCAATGTGGAGAACAAAGTATAAACGATCTTCATTTTTTTAAAGCAAATGACAAACTGATTAATTTAGGTGCTAAATAATAATTTGATTAACTCAACTAAATATGATTTAATATATATCTAAAAGTCTCACGTTATAAATTTGAGGAAATAAGTTTGTACTGCCAAAATATTTACATTTCATTAGACAGTTATCTAGACAATTTAAAAAAAAAAACTAAATTCGTTATAACTTGCGTAACTGATTTTTACAGGATAATGATATATTTGGTTATATTCTACGAGCAAACACTAATATTAAATTTTAAACATTTAAAAGGAATTTTGTTAGAATTTCGACATGTTAAGAGAAATATTAAAGAATATTATAATATTAATAGGATATTATAGGTTGACAGATGTTTCAATTGAACAATATTGTTTTTTGTTCTTTTAGCGAATCCACGTTTTTTCTCTCTTCCTTTCAGCAAATCTTTGATATAAGAACTGATGCAAGGAGTACACTTCTTTTTCGATTCAAGGGTGTTGAGAGGTGCAAATTCGGCAAAAGCTAAAGATAAAAATGTGCTTCGACAATTTAATTTATATCCTTGAGATTGCGAATGGATAGAGGAGGTCAACCAAAGAAGGACTAACGGACAACTAGTATTGGATGCTCAGAAGGTCAAGGTTAAACTTGATGTAACTACTTTTGACATTCTACCTATATCTTTTATTATTTACAAATATTTTGAAGAATTTCACGAGGTTTAAAAATGAGTAACGTGGTTTTCAAGGATTATGCATAATTTACAAAAGTTTCAAATAATTTAACAAGATTCAAAGAACCTCGTGATTTAATTTGATGTGTAGTTTAGCGTTTTTATTGAAGCATACAACTGGTTCAGCAAAAAGTTGCATTTTTTATAGTTTAAGTAAACAATTGAATGCTCTATCATTTAATTTGTCTGAAAATTGGTAATTACTTAGCGTTTCAAACAAAAAAAAAAAAACACCTATGATATTTTCCGGTTGGGTCTGTCCAAAATAACAATTTTTCATTTGATGTTTAAGTGTGTATTATCATATTTATTCAACCATAATTGTTTTATTGTTTACAATTTTTAAAGAAATTAAAATTTTTGAATTCAAAGGTCAAGTTTTTGATTTTAATGATTGTAAGAGTTATTTCAGACTTACGGCCCAAAATCCTTTTAAAACAAAAAAATAAAAAAATATCCAAAATATATAATATTTTTAGCAAAGAAGTGAAAGCTTAAAGGAAAATCATTAACTTTTAACAAGTGAGATGATTTTTCTAGCTATAAAGTCTAATGTTTTATAAAACATTTGATTTTCAAACAAAAACAACATTAAGTTCCAACCAAAATGAAAAGTTTTTATCCAAAAGGGGGTATTAAGCTTGATTTTCATCATTACGGATTTAGGGAATCACATGCACATTTTCTGAAAAATAACTGAATATTCGTTTAAGCAAACATGACTTTTTGCCTAACTAGTGGTATTTAAAATAAAATAAAATTTTCTGCCAAATCATTGGATTTATTACCAACAAAATTCATGCTAATTCAAAATATAATTGTAGATTTTTTAATTCAATATAATTATCTCTGAACATAAAGAATTTTATTTAAATTTCTCACAATTCTACTTTATTAGCTTGCAAAATTAAATAGTTGTAAAAATTTATTTTTTCATGTACTTAAAACATCTTGTTTGTTAAAAATACAATCATCTAGCTGAAAATTTAACTACTTAGTTAAAGATCTGTCCCTTTAAATTGATAATTTATCTTTCATTGTGAAAAACTCATTGTTTCTGTGAAAAAGCTAAGGTCATGGAAAAAGTTTGTCTTTTTTGATTATCTTTTCTCTCAATGCGTGGCCTAAGCTTAATTAAGAGACTATACTGGAATCATCTGTATTGCACTCAGAACACCTCAATTATACTGAGGATATTTTCTCTACAGCTGGTGTATATGTTGATTATTTTATGTCTAAATCAAGTGTTTGTAATAAATAAGTCATTTTCTAAGCATAAGATATACAATATTTTTCCATTAAAATTTTTTTTTGGGTCCCCGAAATTAGCGAAAACTCTCTTTCTATCTTGATGCTGAACGCCAACCTATCCGTTAATATATGGTAGTATAAACATTATTTCTTCATCATACCAGAAGCCGTCTTTTACTTAACTTTGATCACAATTAACTTGGGCCTAGTACGCTATGCTAAATAATGGCACAATTTCTATTTTTATTCTATCCCACAACAATCTTAGAGATGCAAATTCATGATCTCTGAGATGCTGCCTTGCTCTTTTATTCACAATCAAACCGACCCCTTGTCTACCATGTAATGCACTATCTCCTCCTGATTCTTCAGCTTCTTTACGTGCATAGTATAACGTAATTCTCTCAGCTTGAAATAATTCATCCTTTTAGCCTTTCAAGCACCTAGTCTACAAAAGTAAATGCGGCCCTACCTAAAAATTAACGCATGTGCTTCGATTTTAGAATAATTTTGTAGCTAACACAGAATCTATGTTCGCTATTCATATTGTTTTATGAGCAAACTTCATATTCGTTGCTAATAGACGCATCACCCTCGTTGCACACGATGCTTTATCCACAAACAAAAGGCCGGAACAAGCGATTACGCTCGTTCGGAAGATTCGATTGAGATGCACAAGGCATTACTTAGTTTCTTAGGCCAGCAAATTCTACTTTACTTGACTGTGAGCTTGACAATCGAGAAAAAAAGCATCTTAAATTGTTCTGAGCGAAAGTGCGATTCGCAAGTTCCGGCGCGAGTATTGGGAAAAAATTATTGTCTTTGAGAATGATACGCCGAGAAAAATGACATTCTTAACTTTTTCTACGTAGATGTTCAAAAACTTCAAATGCCTTTCTCTCATTTTTTAAGAATGTTACGATGACATGGATTTAAAAGTAATTTAAGTAATTTCTTTAGAAAATCAAGAAATTAATTAAATTTTATTTTACTGAATTTTGACAAAGAATATTCGATCAAATCATAGAATTTCAAAACAAGGAAGGCGAAATTTGAAACAAAAATAGTAAAATTTTTAACGGATTAGTTTAATTTTCAGTCCAAATAGACGAATCTTTTAGAAGACTGTTTAAGTTTTACCCCAGGAGAATGAATTTAAACCAAAAAATATCAGAAGGAACACATGAACTTCCAATGATTCACTAATTTATATTTTGCCTATAAGGTAAAAAAACTAGGGTAAGTATAATTTTAAGATACATAAAATGTTTTCATTTCTAATATAAAGAATTGCAGGTTACATATCATTTACAAATGTAACTCGAAAACTCCTTGAGATTGGGCGACGGGCACCCACTGGAATATTAGTGATTTCTTCTCTGTTCAATTTGGTAACTATGTTGTTTTCCACGTTTATTTTCACCCGTTGCATATGTCCAGTTTTCTTCTCACTAACATAAATTCCAGCAAGTTCATCACAACTCTTTAATATTGCACATGCTTCTCCATCTGATGTTGATAGAACAATTTGTTCGTTGACTGGCATAGAGTCATAAATGTTATTACCTATTCTTATTTTCATTGCTTTATTGCAAGGAAAAGTGTATCGTCGAAGTTCTAATATGTGTTCCGTACACCTATAGGGTACGAGCCGAATAAATTGAAGTTGTTCAAGTCCACATTCCTTTTCATGAGGAGAAGGTAAACTTGTAGCTGGAGCTAAATACCTGGCACGGGGATTCGTGGACATACCAGGACGAGACCTTGACCTGGCACGAAGAGTAGGTTCGGCAGGAGGACGAGAACTCTCAGGTGAATTATGTCTTTCCAAAGAAGGAGAAGGTTTGCCACGAGGAACATTAGGAATAGGGGCGCCATTAGGTAGACAATCAAACTGTAAGCTTAACTCTGTAATCAGAAAGAGTTGATTACTTTTTTTTTAAGTTGGTGTTTGATGAATCAACACAGTACATCAAAAATTAAATTATTGAAAAAATGTTTTCTTTTTATTAAAAAAAATTGGATATATTATTAGAATAAACGATGTACAGAAACAAAAATCTTGCTCCTTAAATGTTTCCTAAAATGTTGATCAATCAGTACAGAAAGTGAACCTTAATTATGTCCATGAGTATTTCTCCAGGTTACACTTAAGTAGCGCCCGAAATTAGGGACTTAGTAAGACGCTTGTTTGGCATCTGTACAAGACAACTTCAAAGTTTGAACGATTTCCCATAATTTTTTATAAATGTAAAGTAGGCCCTCATTAGGGCACTTCAGTATGAATAGCACGAAGTAGTGAATTTTGCACTTTCCCTCCATGCCTTGTAATCGACCATTTGTCCAAGATTTTTATGGCTGAGGCCGAAAAACTTATATTGACCCTTTCTCTCTGTGTTTGAGTTCAGTCTAGCACAGTAGGTAATCTCTTATATTCTGGAAATTTAGTTTAAAGTATCCTTCATGAAATTGTTCAAACTTTGCAGTTATCTTGTAGACATGTCAAGCCAGCATCTTACTAAGTCCAGACCCTCTGGCACAACTTGAGTCTACCAAATTTAGTTCTAAAGATAGATGAAAAAAATTAATTAACTAAGCTGATAATTAATTTATATAAAAATTTTTTTGTGTAAGGTGGTAGGTAACCTGGGGAAATTCTTATGTAAAAAAATTCTGCTTCACTGGCTTTTGTTAGGTAAAGGGATAACAATACAAAAAGTGGAAAAGACTCTATTTGTGTAGAATAAGTTGCCGAACATTTTTCTATAAAACTTTTTTCGTAAACTAACTATTTTCAGTAAAAACAAGAAAAACTTTAAAATATTATTTTTACAACTATTTCGCGTCAGTATTGAAAATTCATAAGGCTGATGGTTACTCAAATTTTGGTTGATCTCCAACATCCCACTTGCAGTGCCGTAACACTTGCAGTGTCGAATTTGGCTACCAATTTCCAACGTGTAATTATGAAATAAAGTGATTGCAAGTGTTGATACCATAAGGCCTTCAATCTCAACCTTTCCACTATCACACTGCTCGCTATTGTTGACTTATACTCTTTAAGAACGATTATTAAGATAAGATTCGAACTATTTGCTAACAATATTCGATTGCCTTGAGCCTTTTATTTTACATCCAAGATTTTTTTGATTGGGGAATACAAAATGTATTGCAAAATGTCATAAAATAATAATTTGGTATGATGGGAATTAGGGGGGAGAAATATAGAGGAGAAATTATTTTTAAAACCTGTTAGTTAGGAGGAATAAGTCCAACTCCTCTTAAAAGATGCCAGGTGTTTTATTTTTTATTATGTTCTTTTTAAAAATTTTATGCTGACATATGCTATGATGTATAATTATTTAAGAGCGATCGACAAAGTTTCAAGCGTGGAAAGTATTTAAATTATTAACCAGTCACAGCAGAGGTTTAGGAATATCTGCTCTGATTGGTTCAGGCAAGTTAAAATGTATGCATAATGCATACGGCTCGGATAATACGGATTACTCTTGCGCTATTACTCGGAAAAGACGGGTCAACTATTTTTTTTAACCTCGGATAATCGTAAACCTGAATAAAGTGGGCTCGGATAAGCGAGGTTCTACTGTAGTTTATTATTTTTATATTATATGCACCTGTAGAATTAAGGACGATGACCAATGTGGAGACCAGAGTATAAACGATCTTCATTTTTTTAGAGCAAATGACAAACTAATTAATGTAGGTGCTGAAAATAAATTAATTAACTCAAAAAAATATTATTAAATATGTCGAACAGTTTTCATGTTATCAATTCAGGGCGCTAACCTTGTTTTTTTAAGATATTTACATTTCATTAGTGACTTGTCAAGAAAAAAATTTGATACGATATTCGTTAGAACTAATTTTACATATTTTTACAGCATAATTATATCTTTGGTTAGATTATTCAATCAAACATTAAAATTAAAATCGAAACATTTCAAAGGAATTTTAAAGAATATCACAATCTTTATAAGATTTTATAGGTACCTAAAATTGCTTAATTTTAGGTGATTTAAGAACTTTTAATGTAATATTATAAGGTAATTCGTCTTATTTTCCCATGACTTATTGAAATAAATTACATTTTATCTAAAGTTTTTAATTATTGAGTGGTATAAGGAAGTTATTACATTGTTAAGTGATTTAAAAGATTTTAAATTATTTATGGATATTTAAAGAATTTTACAAAATTTAAAAAATTTTAAGCGGTTTAAAAGAATTTTGTGATATTTTCAAAATGTTAAGAAATTTAAAAATGTTTAAGAGGTTTACTATTTCAAGCGTCTAAATTAAAAAAAAAATTTATATCTTCATAAAGGGAAACATGACTTTTTAACAATTAGCAGTTAGAATTCTCAAAAATTGTGTCTATTATCATTCAGGTGAAATTACTAGGTTTGTAACCCATGATCGGAAATACAGACTTTGGTATATTCTATATATAAATAAATGTCAATTATAAGTAATTAATTTAGAATATTAATATAGGGAAAATCTAAAGGTGGTTGAATTTGGGGCTAACAGATAGTGGAAGCAAATAGAGATGTTTGGGTCTGTTAAATATTATGAAATTCGTAAATTCAGTTAACTATTTAGTTAAAAATTCTCTTTTTTGTAATAACAATGATTTATTTAATCTTAAAGAAAACTTGGTTAAAAGTTTGTCGTTCATAGTGGAAAAGTTATTTTACTTATGAAAACTGCACTGTCTCGAAAAAAATTTGACTTTTTGCTTCAAAATGTAATTATTGGTTAAAAAATAAACTACTACGTAGAGAAATCGTCTATTTTCCTTTAAAGCTCAACGTTATTTGTTACTGGCATACATTTCGACTTATATAGATTATATCATGTAGGATTATACTACATTCCTTATTTGATCGATAATAGGCCTTGAGCTTGTTCTTGTTAGATGTTTCTATTTCATTACTTAATTTTCAGGAAAAACCTTGGTTATTAAGTCCGTATCATATATCATTTTACCTTTACTATTTCTCATTTTTAAGAACGTTTTACTTTTACTTTCCTTCTTATTGATCATCTTTAATTTATAAAACCTTGATTTTCAATCTGCTATTTCCACCACGCATGATCAGAGAATCTTCCTCGAACCGCAGTACCATACATTTCAAATTTCAATTTCACCCGTAACTATGATGTCTTCAATCATTGTTGAAGCGCCCTCTATATTTTATTGTCTATAAGGCCCTTTAAAGTTATCTGATGTAGGCATTCGTTTATCTTATTCTGAAAATCTATCTGCATTTTTGGTTTTTGTGAATGTTCGATGTATCTTGACGATCGACGCCAACACATCCGTTCATTGCAACGTTGATCACCATCTACTAGAGCGTAGCGCACTATGAAAAGAATATTCTGATTTCTATTTTCAATCTAACCCACATCGATCTTGGGGATACAAATTCACTATCATCTCTGAGATGCTTCCTTGCTCCTTCTTCTTAATTATTATTTGATTCGATATTTATTTCTTATTCCTGAAGGTTCATTAGGCGCATAGTATATCGTAATTCCCTTAGCTTAACATGATTTATCCATGATTTCTCCAAACACCTAGTCTCCAAAAGTTATACGTAGATTGCAAATTTAAAAAATAAGCGCCACTGGTCCTCCTTTCAGAGATACCCCGAAAAAAACGACCTGTTTAACTATTTCTACGGCATTTCCATCAACTTTAATATCCATTAAATGGACACCTAACTTACTTCTTTCGGGAACGACAATTATTGGTTAATTCTATTTAATCTCAGTTTATAAAGAAGGCTTATGATTCGAATATCCATATTTTTTCAAGATCTTTTGCTATAAAAAATTTTGCTATGTCAGATATGAGAGAATTAAAAAATTGCACACTTACTGTTTTTCCTTCAGAGGACACTGTGTTACTTAAACGTCATCAAAACATTCTTTGTCTTTTTTAACAGGTGTGTTCGCCAGATCACATAGGTATTTTATTACTCAAATGAATAATTTAAATTAAATTATTATTTAAAACTTGTTAAATTATTTCTATTTATTATACTGAATCTTGTTTATTTTCAAATATTTCAGTGGATTGTAAAGAAATTTTACGATTTTTAGGGATGTCGAAAAATCAAAAAGAATTTTGTATGGTGTGCAAAGATTAGACAAAACTGTTTTCTGTCGTAGAGATTGAAGAAAGAACATAAGGATAAAAAGAAGGAGCCACGGAATCAAACAGTGTTTGGAAAAGGAATAGGGGTGATAGAAAACATTCATGTTCTGAACTATCTAGTAAATAAGAGGATAAAAAGGGAAAAAGGGGCGAAAATTATGTCGAAAAAAGGAATAAGAGACGGATTATTAAAAAGAGTATCGGAAATTATTAGAAAGGCTGATAAGTAGAGCTAAGCAGAGAAAGTTGGGGAGGATTTAGGAATTAGAAAAGAGAAGATTTAAACACTGGCATATGCAGACGATATAGTGTTTATTTTAATGGATGAAAAAGGGATAGCAGGTTCAACTACAGGATTTGACGAATACTTATATGGCAAAAAGTTGAATCTAAATGTAAAAAGGCAAAGATAATAAACGTTAGAAAAGGAGAAAAAATAAAGAAAGACTAGACGGAGATATAAAAGGTAATAAAGTTAGAAGATGTAAAAGAGTTAAAATATTTGGGACATATTTTGCAAACAACTGGAGATCACAGAGCCTAGATAAGAGAAAGGATAAAAAAGCAGCAGCAGCATTAAAATAGATATAGCGAATAGAAAAAAGAGAATTGAAACAAATTGGAGAAATAGAATATAAGTTTTTCATACGCTGATATGTAAAAAGGTATATAAGGTGGACACTAGGGATAGACTGGGGGACGCAAGGATATATGGTAAGAGATGAAGTACAAAGAGTTCACTAGAGCGGAAAAGGGCACTAAAATTTGTGTTGAAGCTAAGGGAGGGAAAGGAAGGGGATTCAGTGAAATAGTGTTTGACCTAGGTAGAAGAGAGGAAAGACAGAGAAATTGAATTAATGAGATGGGAAGAAGAAAGGAGGGAGTTCGTTAATGCTAGTGACGTATTAGAGGGGACTTAATTAGACTATGAAGCATTGGAGAAAATACGAGAGAAAATCAAATCATAGAAAGATAAAGAACGATTTAGAAATCGAAATTACAATAAATGGTATAAGATGATAAAATGAGAAGAAGTATCAAGTAGTTAGAAAGCGGATGTGGAGAGAGAGGAAGGTAAGGAAGGGGATTTATTACGAGAAAAAAAAGGACAGGCAGTTCGAAATATGCAAATCGATAAATGAAACATGGAAGCATGTATAGGACGGATGTAGTACAGGAATGGAAGATAAAGGAAGCTGGCAAGACTGCGGTAAAGATTCTACGGGAGGGTGGATTAGTAGAAGGATAGAGATAGCAGTTTAAAGGGTGCTAGAGAAGCGAATTAAAAAGGATGAAAAATTGAAATTGAAAAAATGGCAAATTTTAGGTACAGGTAAAGTAAAATAGATAGAAAGCGGAAGTCGCTCAGATTAGAAGAGTAAAAATGGTAAAAAATGATCTCGCTTTCAATTTCTTGCTCGCTTGTTCGCTAACACGTCCTAAATTCAGCTATCGCATGAAACAGAAAAATAAGGATCTAGGTATAATATTTTATGTAAACAGTTGTAAATGAATGTGAATAGTAAGGATGCGATGTTATAAAAATATTTAGGTAGCGAGTTTTTGACGAATTAAAGTCATCTAAACACTTATGGAACACGTTATGAATAAAGAAGTAAACTTTTAATAACGGTTTTAATTTATTTTATTTTTAGGGATTAAAACGGTTTCAAATGTTTTTACATAACATTAGAAAATAAATCAAATTTTATTTCCAGACATTTCCACGATTTTGAATACGATTTTTCGTACCTCTAATATTTTCAAGATTTAAGGGTAAGACGAACAATTTCGCGAACTTCGCAAACAAAGTCAAAAACGAGGGTTATTGACAAAAAATGTAAAATAAATCCCTTGAGATACATAAAAAAATTTTATTTTTGGTGTAAGGAATTGCAGTTTACATGTTTTTTATATATATGATTCGGAAATTTCCTGAAATTGTGCGGCGGGAACCTACTTGAATATCACTGATTTCTTCTCGGGTCAATTTGGTAATCGTGCCGCTTTCCATGTTTAGTTTCACCCGTTTTATATATCCAGTTCGCTTCTCACCAGCATAAATTCCAGCCAGTTCATCACAACTCTTCAATATTGCACAGGCTTCTCCATCTGATGTTGATAGAACAATTTGTTCGTTGAATGCCACAGGCTCATAAAGGTGCTCATGTATTCTCATTTTCACAGGTTTATTGGCTGGAAATGTGTATTTTCGGAGTTCAAATATCCGGTTCGTATTCTTATAGGGAACGAGCCGAATAAATTGAAGTTGGTCAAGTCCACGTTCCCTTTCATCAGGAGAAGGTAGGCTTATAGGTGGAGTTATGTACCTGGCAGGAAGATTAATAGACCTGCCAGGAGTGGAACTGGCTCGAAAAGGTGGTTCGGCAGGAGGACTAGAACTCTCAGGTAAACTGTGTTTTTCAGAAGAAGAAGAATGTCCACCACGAGGAACATAAGGAATGGGGGCGCCATTAGGTAGACATTCGAACGGCAAACCTAACTCTGCAATCAGAAAGAGATGATTACTTTTTTTAAGTTGGTGTTTAATAAATTAGTGGCAATATTGTGACGCAAGGCTCAGAAAAGGCGGGAAGTTTACTATTGTTTGTTTATTTTTTGATATCGTAGACAAGAGACTTAACGTAGCCCCATAAAAAAGTCCAAGGACCATGTCGCTTAGATCAGTATTGCTTTGGGCAATAGAATTATTTTTTGCGACTAAATTCTCCTGTACCATATAATCATTTTGCAAATCTTTATTTTCAGAAATATTTTCTAATTGATCAGTTTCAGTCTCGGCATTCTCAGGAGCAGTACTAATTGGATAACGTGTATTTTTAATTTCCACATTATCATTTTTGTATTCTGATTCTGTATCCAAATTGCCCGAAAGATGTTCAAAACAAAGGTCTTGATTAATTTCCTTAATCATGGAATAAGAAAATTTAATTTTCCTACTACGTTTTTATATCGCTTCTCACGGTCGTTTTTATCGTTCCCCATTTTGACGATTAAAACTGTAATCAGTATAAAAAAAATTAATTTTAAAACAAATATATTTCTACAATTATTTTTATTTTGTTTTAATTTTTCACCTGATGCACTTAAATGAGAAAATGATCCAGTTATTGTTGATTTTATTTTATTGATAATAATTTAAGCATTCTTCGAAGTCTTCATTTTTATATCACTTTCAATTTAAATGAGCGCACACGAATAGAGTAGGTCACTTGTACGTCGTCTAGACTTAAACGATTTATGGCTCTCTATTATACTCCCGAAATAAAATGCGTCAGAATGACAGTTGTATTACGCAATCTCTCTACTTTAATTTCTTCGCGGTTCTTGAGCCTTTAATTTGAACTCGAAGACTTTTTTAATTGTGATATATTGCAAAATGCCAGAAAAGAATAATTTAGTATCATGGAAAGTAGAGAGTCAGGATAATTTTTTTGTAGAAATTACACATTTTTTAAGAGCTGTGACATTGTTAGAGACGTAATTCTGGATGCTAAATGAATTATTATTTTAAAAGTTGAATTAAACGATTTATTAGATATGTGAAACAAATATAAGCTTTTTTAGATTCGTCAATAACAAAAATTCAAATTTTTTCAATGTTTAAGCTTATTTACTAAAACTGTACAGTAATTTTCAGTTTCACATCTCAGACGCACTCACGTCGAGTCGTTTCTTTGAAGTTCGCCAATAAAATCGAGATCAATAATTTAGATCAACCTTATTGATGACATCAATTTTTCTTTCTAACCTAAAATCACCACGTGGTTTTCAAAATGGAAAAAGTGCTAGGAGATCAGTAATTGAAATTTTACTTTACGCCTGTAGCAATATTTTTTAACTGCTTGTTGGCCCGATTATCCAACCGGATGCCGACTGGTATTGAAGCCGCGATCCTACCGGTTAATCGTGATGAGTTTTAACCTAAGCTAGCAAAAAAATAATAAAAAATTTCTAAACACGGTATATCTTAACCTCAATAATGCCGTTCGTTTACTTAATTTGGTCAACAATGCAACTGCTTATTCAAAAATTCGTCTATTTGAGGTTTAGATATATTTTTAATGGACTATCATATTCACCTGTAGAATTAAGGACGATGACCAATGTGGAGATTAGAGTATAAACGATCCTCATTTTGCTATGCAGGTGAGAATCTGATTATTGTAGGTGCTAATAATTAATTTGATCAAATTAAATAAGGATTATTCAATATATCAGACTGTCTCCATTTAATCAATTTATGGCACCAGGCTTGTCCTTCCGAGATATTTAGATTTCATTTGCCGGTTATAAAGAATAAAAATTTGTTGCTAAGTTACTTAAAACTGATCTCACTGATTTTTACAACGTAATTATATCTTTGGTTAGCTTATGCGTGTACATATAAAATTAAAATCAAAACATTTCAGAGGAATTTTGTATGATTTCGACAGATTTTAAGAAATTTAAAAAAACTTTACAATATTTATAGAATTTGTATAGGTTGCCTATAATTTCCCACTTTTAGGTGATTTAAGAAGTTTCAAGGATTCTTAAGTAACTTCTAGAGAATTTTATAAAAAAAATCAGATTGTATTTTAGAGAATTCTACGAGTTAGAACAATTTGAAGATTTTAAGGATTTAAATGAAATCGAAATAAGTTTCAAAAATCACAATTGGGACGTAGTGGACCAAATATTTCAAAGATTTAACATTAATAAGCAAACTATTATATTTCCGAGCTTGAATGTCAAATTTTTTTAAGGACCTTTGATTTTCAAACGCTGAAAAATAAATTTTGAACAGAAAGGTTCAGTTTAAAATAAGCGGGTTAAAATTCCAATCAAATAGTAAAATTTTTAACCTTACATTGTGAATTTTCAACAAAACGAGTGTCATTTGAAACAAAAAATATGAATCTTTAACCAACAGCAATTACATTTACAAATAAATTCGATTAAGAGGAGAAAGCTTTTTAGGTGAAACTGTGTACCTGGCAGGAAGAATCGTGGAACTGCCAAGAGCAGACCTGAACATGGCAGGAAAAGAACTGAACCTAACAAGAAGTAAAGTTTAGTCAGAAAAACGACAAGATTTAGGTGCATTATGTCTTTATGAAGAAGGAAAAGTTCCGTCACGAGGAACCTCAAGATTGGAGGGCTTCCTCAGTTAGACATTCAAACTGTGAACATAAATTTGTAATCAGAAAGAGATAATCACATATTTTACGTGTGTGCCTAATGAATTAATGGTAATATCTTAAAGAAAGATGGAGAAAGAATAATAAATTTTCCCAGGGTAACTCCAAAGAGAACATTGTTTGAAACAATTCAACACAAAATATAATTTCCAATTTTTTACCATACGCAATTCACAACGATAAAAAGCTAGAACAAGAAAGCTTGATTAGTCCACTTAAAAATCTGCATGGAAAATATGAAAGTTTATCCTTATACGTCAGTTTGATATTTTGTGAAAATCTTACGTTCTCATCATAATGAGAAGGTATTGTTTTTACGTTCAAACTAAATATGGCAGATTTCTTAGAGCTATACATTTGGAGGGACCCTGAGCCAGAAAAAATATTTTTAGGACGGTATTTGTATTTCTGTCGTTTGTTGTATAGCGAATAAATGTTAAAAAAGTAGTCGGATTATATTATACTTTGGGACACTTTTTAAGGATTGGAAAAAGGACGAGTTGTTTAGCCAACTGTTTCAGGTATAAATTCAAAAAGGTAGATCATTAAAAATATTTTAATGCCATTTTTTTATGATTTAAAAATTCCATTTACGGCTATCTAGATTTGCAAACTGACACTGATCAAACAGTTCATGTGGAGCACCCTAAAGCACCTTTTACAGAATTCTCCTTTTGTGCCAACGCGTCCATCCTGCCTTCAAATCTAATTGTTTGAGAAAAGTACTTTTGACAACAAGATAAACTTTCTCCTGGTGCCAAAACAGAGTCATCCTGTTCTTATTTATTCAATATACAAGAAATTATTTTAGACGTTAGCAACAACGCATAGTTTCTACATGCAGTTGCAATAAGACAATATTTTAATTGATTGTAAAGAATATATTTTACCAGGAGATACTGAAATAGGTACACTTATAGCCCGAAAAATGAAAAATGTATTTAATTCCTATATCATCTTACCTACACTAAAAAATGGTTAGTTGAGCTTACTATTTAATTAGTAAGAAATGGGACTACTATCTTATTATTTGATGCTGTTATTGTAATAAATTGTACACAAATTCCATAAGTTGCCCTGAATATTCAGATAGTACCAGCAATTAAGTAAATGGTTGTCCCGGGTGAAAAGGTAGTAGTACCGTATCTGACAAACTAAATAGTTTGTCCAACTAAGCATTTTTAAGTTAACCTAATGACAATAGTAATAATAGGGCTTTACTATATTACTCAATTGATTAGTGAATATGCCTGATTTATATTTAAGGATCAAGGACCTGAAATTATGAGTATTAATGAAAAAGCCTTAAGCTTTGGCAATTATAACGCACTACATTTTTAATACAATTACCAGTTACATAAATCATTTTTATTCTACTGCGAATTACAAATCAGTACTATACTATAGTGGAAGCTTCTAATGTTTCCCCTAAGGGTTTACATTTTTCTTCCACCTTCTTCAAATTCCTCACCATACCTCCCCCACACTTACTTGGTGGTGGGAGGGGGACCTTCAGTTTGAGGTGGGTTCCAAACCACCAAAAGTAACAGCCTAAAATACTTAGAGAACCTTTTTCTCTAGAGTTCTTCCTTTGCTAGGCTAGTGTTCACCGCATACGCCACCGAGGCGCTTCCAGAGTGCGAGGCGAGAATTAAACCCGCAAGCCGACAGAGTGACTCCGCAGCCTGCGCCTTAGCCCCCACGACCATCGTACCACTTTAATCACAAATCAGTATATTTAAGTTTTAAATTTCTTTAATAATTCGGGCATATGACTGCGGTTTACATTTAGTACGAACAATCCACTTGAAAACACCCTGAGATTGGACGGCGGGTACTAACTACAATTTCATTGATTTCTTCTCTGTTCAATGTGGTAATTAAGCCGCTTTCCATATTTATTTTCGCTCGTTTCATGTTTCCAATACCCCTCTGGTAAGAATAAATTCCAGCAAGAGCATTATAAATCTCTTAGAGGAAATGAGAAGAATAAGTCTAAGTTATGCAACTCTACTACTCCCTTCCACCATGAGAAGGAGGGTTTGTAGCTGGAGCTTTGTACAAGGCTGGAGGAGCTATTGGCATTCTACGAGGAGACCTTGACCTAACACAAACAGAAGCTTGGGCAGAAAGACGAGAACACTCAGGTGAAATATGTCTCCCCAAAGTAGATGAAGAAGAAGGTGGAGGACAGTCACCAAAAACGTCAGAAATTGGGTGCCCATTAGTTAGACAGTCGACCAGTGTACGTAACCTAGCAACAAGACACAGATGATGACATTTTTTAAGTGGGTGTTTGGTGAATTAGGGGAATTAAATATTCAGTTTACTTTTAGTAAACCTAAAACTACGTGGTTTAAGTTTTATTTCTTTACTCAAAAAGCCAGTGTCAATACTTCGATGATATTTTAAGCAGTCTTCCATGGCTTCAAACTGAAATCATAGACCTTCTGGTATTTTTTATGAAATATCTAAGTAACTGCATACCTACAATATTAAGTCTTACTGCAGAGGCAACCTTAAGAATTGCGCAGTGCAATAGGCTGATGCAGATGACTCATTGTGTCGTCCTGATCGACGCCCCTCAGGAAGGAGACGCTTTTCATTCTAGCACAATATTTTCTATGTGTAGCGTCTTAACGGCCGGACCTAAAAATTTGCAGCTTCTTCCGACAGACTGGTGCACCCTTTTCTCAAGCACGCTGTTCTTAAATATTTCCACAATACAGGTTTCAGGTTTTGAAAATTACTGTTATATTTAATAGTTCTGCTAGAAAGTGCATTGCCAGAGCCTGAGGGTTCGCACGCGAACTACAGACCTGTCATCTCAAACACAGAAAGTCAAAGCGGCTGATCATCAGGCTACACATTGTTAACAGAATACAGGAAATACCTTAAGGTTAAAAAGTCTATAGCAAAGAAAAAGGACGCATAACCCGTTTGAAATAAAAGAAGTTAGGGAACATAAATAAATTAATAAATAGCTTTACCGAGCTCCTTTTTTGGGGTGGCGAAACGTAATTACAACTACAACATTATCGCGATTTCTCTGAGAAGAGCGGCTAGTTTTAGGAATAGCACCTGTTACAGGTAAAACCTCGTGGTTGTCTTTATGACAAAGCCTCAACTTTGTCTTATTCCATCATTGTACTCACTGATATTATTCAGAAATATTTCCAAGATAAAGATGAAAGTATGAGCGATCTTCATTTTATTTAAATTTGAGGAAATTAAAATTATCCATGAATAAAAAATTTAGTTAACAGAATAACGACTGATTGTTTTGCTGCTTTATTATGAATTACGTAATATGTTATACATTTTTTATCTTATCAATTTCAAGCGTCAAGCTTCTCCGATACATATATTTCATTATACAATTTGAATAAAAAATGTAAACAATAAATTCAGTGTAACTATTATTACGGGTTTTTAAATCACAATCTTATCTAAAATAAAAAAACTCAGCGTAAATTATACATTGACCCACTTTTTGAAATAACAGAATAAAGTTCTTTACAGAATGTTGCGTAAACAAGCAAGCAATTTTGAAAAATGTTATTTAAATAAATTTCTAATTTCTGGAAAATGATGAGACAGAATAAAATGTTTGACGGCAAAAATATTAATTTAGAACCTAAATTTGATATTTAGATAACAATTAAATACTCTAAATTTTGTCAAGCATTCAATATTTTTGACCAAACTCCAGGTAGCCCTTAATTTAAAAAAAAACACAGTCGACGTTTCTAGAGCCAACAAAGTCTCCTCATAAGGAAAACGTTGGTTCGTAAATTTGGTGATAAATCGTTACAAACAAAACACAAATCCTCTCGATTTGCAAATTGTCAAAATGAAACAAACTGTAAATTTAAATAAATTAAAAAAGTGTTAAAAATTACAAAAATTAAAAATTAAAAGTAAAAAAGTTAAAATATGACATATTGATGAATAAGATTATGTATATATTATCTTAAAATAACGTTTCCTGTGTTAGCTTTTAAATCTTTAAAAATTATCGTATAGTAAAATTATTGTTCCTCACTTGTATGATTAAATCAGTGTAACCAAACAATTGTAATTTTATTTGATCTATTTAAAAAAAATATAGTATTGTTTTCAGTTCGTATGGTAAAATTATTAAACAAACTATTAAATTTTTTATCTGAAGATTGCTAGTAAACTCAACAGAAAGTATATAATATTTTTTAAAGAAATTAAAACCCACTATCAAGATGCTTTTACTGTTTTTAAGAATTTTATAAATTTAAAGACAAAAATCAAAAATATTAAAGCTAGATAAGTTTCTTTAGTAAACTGCCGAAGTCATATTATAATGCCAAAAATGATCAAAAATGCTTCGAATAACGTTAAATATTTACAGTTTCTTAGTTTTTTCTTCAAAGAATTATGTTAGCTTCATGGTAGATTATTTATAAAGTTATTAACTTTTGCAAAAAATATAGTTTTAAATTCCAATAATTTTGGTTAAATCGAATAATTTTATAAACGAGGCAGCCAAAGTATAATCGTTCACCATTTTTATGAAGAGTAAAAAACTAATTATTTTATTGCTGCATTGGAGCTGATATGTGTCTAAAGTCCTTATCGTATCGATCATAAGCGTTAAACTTGCCCTTCTGAAATATTTGTAATTCATAAAAAAAATGTCTAAAAAAAATTATTTAACAATTTCGGTAAAATTGATCTGCTGTAAGCTTTAAGGTCAGTGTCACGACTTGACCTACGAAGAAAATACGTAGCGGGAATCGTTGAAAAAGGTACGACATCCATTGTCAAGTTCCTAAAAGTGCGAACATTCCTAGAAAATAATTTTTTAAGAAAAAGCGACCAGAAAACAACTAACAACTTGTTAACACCAAAGCAGACGACAATGGTTTTTGACATTTGTGAAAGTAGGCGCGGAACTCGAGGCTAGCAAAATGCCGAACTCATGAAACAAGGACTTCTTTCACAGTCAGTGTCACTACGAGTGGCGGGAAGGAGTACTGGACCGACCGCCGTGTCAGGCCCAACCAACCATACTCTAGCACTAATGGGTAGGCGACTATGTTATATGCAGCATTCGGTTGGCCAATGGGAGACGTGGTGGCCGGTGGGATATACAAAATGAGAGCACAGAGGAAGTCGAGTCATTGGATATACTCCATCGCTCCAAGCGAATCAGCATGCGTGACACCAAAATCACTTCTGTATTAGCTTGGCGGTAGCGCGTGTTCGGGAGGCGAAATAAACGTTTAATTAGGTAATGATAAAGAGGTCCAAGTGTTCGGAATTGTCAGAACCTGAATGGAGAAGGTCTGGCCCCACAACCCGGTAGATCTCGAAATTATGTCGCACGCAGCCTAGACCGTCTGATTTTGAATGAAGTCAGAAAAGTGACACGTTGCCGGGAACGCGTGGGACTGTCATGACCAATGAAAAAGATCGAAGGAAAATAACTGCCGGAAAGTTCGGATTGCAAAGTGCGACCTCGTTGGGACGAGTCTCGGGCGTCTTGCAAAGTGTTATGATTTGTCTCTTAGTATCGAAAAATGGTAGTTCTTTTGCTTTGGAACAATTAATTATTGAAAGTTATTTAGCCAAGTAAAGTCGGAACCATAACCTAAAATAGTGCTTCATGATCTCGATTTGGTTAGGCTAGAAGCTAACAAACTAAACTAATGTCGCGGCGTGAGAAAGATTAGCTATAAGTTTTAATTGATATTTAGTGTTCTCTCACTCGCATGTTGTCATTACACTCTCGAGAGTAAGACTGAGCTGGTTGACCTTCCACGCTTAGGAAGGGCCGTAGCCAATGAGGCTCGGGTAGGCGAAAACCTACATGGCGCCCAGCATAAACGTTTAAGGATCACCAAGATTGGGTAGTTTAAGTGATGGATTACCTACAAAAGGCCATAATGACTATAAAACCAAAGATATATGAATTCGATAGACTGACCTTCGTTATGTCGAATTCTTCGTGAATCCAGACCAAAGTGAAAGATTTTTGTCTCAGAGCACTCTTAGTGCAGATGCAAGACTCCATCACACAGCTAGTCAGGATGGTTACAAAACCTTGATAATCCAACCGGCCATTGGGTGCAATGTGGACTTGACCGGTATGAGGAAGAAGTAGCCCTGTAGCTATCATAAAGCCGATGGAGCACTTACTTACCAGGAATATATCGATATATGTCCTTAGGGGTACTACATGAAAAAACATCGAAAGGCCTGTGGTTTCACCCGCCAGCCATCAGTGACGATGCGCGAGGAGGCCTAGAAAATTCCACTACAACCGGGGCCCAGGAGAAGCGACTTAGCGTAAAACCCGACAGGTAACGTTTCGAGGCAACGAAAGCCTTATTGGAAGGCTAGATATCATCGCTCTATTGGGTCCGTCGGTAATGGGAGTAAAGGACAACCGGCTGGGATAGTAGGAAGCCATTCGTCCTCATTTCTAGAGGAGGCGTAGCCAAGTTGGTGACATTCGATGCTAACTATTTTAAAATAAGAGGAAGTGCATGGAAAGGAGAACTCAAGAGACAATGGTTTGAGAGGAAGGAAAAAGCCCGGACGCAGGCCACCTAACCGCTTAAGTGCATCAGAAAACTAATTATTAAAACATTGTGCCGTCATTATTGCGCGAGAAGATTAGAATTTGCAACTTTTATTTTTACTCATTTCAATTCATAACTAAACAAAACTACTTTTTGGCTACAAAGGTATACTATTATTATATTATTATTATTATCATTATTATTATTAATATATTATTATTATTGCAATGTATTATTATACATTGCAGAAATAAGGGGTTGAGTTTGAAAAATTTAAGTGGAAATTCGAATTGAAAAGATTAAATGTTAGTTAAAATTTTTGTTTAAATTAATCAAGTAAGGAATTTGAGTTTACATTCAACGGGGTAACTATGCCGGTTGGTATGCTTATCCTTACCCTTATTGTCCGGGAGTTCACATTTGAATAGATTCCAGCAAGAAAATTAGCACTCTTTAATATTGCAAATACGTCACCATCGATAGTTGATATAACAATTTGTTCGTTGTTTGGCGTAGTATCATATTTATTATCTCTGATCCTTATTTTTAGTAGTTTATTGACTAAAAAAGTATATCTTCGCAGTTCGAATGTATGGCGTGAATTACTATGAGGGATAAGGCTAATAAATCTAAGTTGTTCAATTTAAAATGCCTTTCCATCAGGAGAAGGAAGCCTTATATGTGCAGATGCGGACCTTGCAGGCGGAGCCAGGGACTCTTCAAGTGAAGACATGGACCCAGAAGAAGGAGCCATTTGGCTGCCGGGAGGTGACCTGGACCTAGCTCGATGATGAGGTTCTTTTGTAGTAAGCGACTTGTCTAGTGAATGATTCACTTTAGAAGAAGAAGGTTTTCCGCGAGGAGCATAATAAATAGGGGCTCAATTAGGCAAGCAATTGATTTGTGATCTTAAACCTGCAAGAAGAAAGATATGATATTTAAAAAAAAAACTTTTTCTGGGCAACTTCTTCGAAGCTTTACCAGAAATATGAAGAGAAAATTATTCAGCAAGGTTTTCGTGAAATTTTCATTTAAAGTTCCTTGTCCAATTGTAATAAACATTGATACACACACTGAACAGTAATCCCATATTTGTAACGAGTTACCCTCGCACACAATGATAGCTCTTGTAGAGTGGTAGCGTAGGCGTGGAAGCGTAGATGTGGTAGCACATGACTGTAATTGCGCGCCTTACCAACTTCTCCTCTTCTGAATCCGAAAGGTCGAAGATGCACGATCGCCGATCGAAAAACTTTGGCGTTTTTCTACTTATATCTCGATCCTAATTTGAGAGAAATCAAAGAAATTGGCGATTTAAATGTTTCGCAAGATTCTTAATTGCTTATATCCGTCGATTTAGACGTTATGTGTTTCATGTGTATATATAATTAATTTAGTTCAATAATTAAATTAATATTATAAAAATTTAGGATTCACTTTGGAAAAT
The DNA here is from genome assembly GCA_010014905.2 of Druon quercuslanigerum. Lineage (NCBI taxonomy): Eukaryota > Metazoa > Arthropoda > Insecta > Hymenoptera > Cynipidae > Druon > Druon quercuslanigerum. Next base: position 51,171 of record JAAAKG020173488.1, read on the forward strand.
TATCTACAAACTTAAAATTTCTTCCATTTGATTGAAATTCTGTAGTTTCAATCATATGCTGTCTTTCAGAGAAAATAATACGACCATTCGGTATTCCTTTAGAGTGTACTATTTTTTAAAGTAAACTTTGAAATTCTGACAGAACTTTTTCCGGCGGCTTTTAAAAAAGGGTGAAATGCCCTTATCGTTTTCTTTAATTAAAAAACTATTATATAAAGCCTTCAAGTGCAAAAGAAAATAGTTTATGTCAAAAAAAGTTCTTAATAATGGCACACCCTTCGATGATCTTTTAATGAAAAAAGAAAAAACTAAGTGATTTTACTAAAAAATAAAATCAATTTTTTAAAAGCTACTTTCTCGAGGATCGAAAGCCTGTACACTACAGATTTTGAAAGCCTTTGATTAAACTTCCTTTAAATTTTTTTGATTTACCAACAAAAGTTTAGAAAAAAAAACAAAAATTTAAGGCCCACCTAATAATTCGAAAACTTTCAGATTCCAGAGCTTCTGTTTAAAAAAAATGTACAGTTTTTAAACTCTTTAATTAATAAAAACGTAAAAAGTCATTCATTAAAATTTTTAAATTTGAAAGGATTAGTATCTTTGAAAAAAGCGAAAATTGAGAGAAAATTCAATTTGAAACTATTTTAATTTAAAAACATTTTACCAAATAATTATTTAAACTCGCAATTTAAGGATTTAAAAGCTGTATAATGTAGAAGCTTTTAAATTCAACAACTTTTCAAATTGACTACATTTTAATAATATTTAAAAGTAACTTAAATAATGTTTCTTTGGCTGCATAAGCCCTAAAAATACCTTAAAATCGAAACTTTTAAATTCGCCTTTTTCATTAAAAATGCACTTTTTCAAGAAATATTACTTATTGAGAATAATGAAAATATTTATTTAATAGCTTCTACATTGAGAAGGTTTCAAATTTTCAAATTGTGAGTTTAAAAAATTATTTAGTAAATGTTTTTAAAATTAAATAAATTTAAATTTAATTTCTGTTCAATTTTGCAGTTTTTTAATGTGTGCATCCTTTCACATATATCAGTTTCAATTTAAAACTTTGTACACTTTTTTATCATTTATATTTTTTACTATTTTTAACCTATAATTTGGTTAAACAATTTTTAAAATTTTTAATTAGAAATCTTTAAAATTTTGAGGTACATATTTAAATCGCAAAAGCTTTCTAAATTGATTGTTTTTATCCTAAAAAGTTTTTTATTTCAAGTATGTTTATTCAAGTTCATATAAGAATTAGATATCTTTCTCATAGTGGGAGTTTATAGAATGATTCTTTTAAATTTAAAAATTCAAATTGCAGGGCTTCTACATTTTGTTTTTCAATTTTTAAAATTTTGTTGGAAAATGAAAAAAGTGTAAGGGTAGTTAAATCAAAGTCTTTAAACTTTTGCAGTTTTCAGGCCTTGGATCCTCGAGAAAGTAGCTTTTAAAACATTGATTTTATGTAGGTATTATATACTTTTATATTGGCTTCAAAAGTTGAATTTCAAGTTTCGAAATTGAGATATTAACTCTACGCATCATTTCGTATAATTGATATTAAGAATACAGCTCATCGTTGCGAAAATGTCTTTTAATAAAAGATGTTTTGATCCTTTCGACAGACAGGGTCACAGTAATATTATAAAAAATGTAAGGCCTGTTTCCGAAAGTATTCGCAAAAATTATTCACTCATTTCACAAAACCATTTTATTTGTGATAATTATCACAAAGACAAACTTCTTTTTCTGATACATCTAGGAATCATGATTTTCAGGTTAACGAGATTCAAGAAGATGAATTTTTAGAGCAAATTGATATGGATGTCAACAGTAATATTTTATCTGAAAGTGACACTGAACTTTTAGAAGTAGAGAAAGAGAAAGCCCTTTACCCTTGAATATTTGTTTACGAATTCTTGGAGAAAAAGAAATAAATTTTATTGAGCTAAAAACTAAGCAACAAAAGCAAGATGC